>VWPV01001804.1:194896-236700 GCA_013389885.1 Geococcyx californianus | reverse complement strand
GGTTTATTCTGGAATTACTGGATTTACTTATTGCAGTTATCCTAAAGCACATAGCAAGCACTACTCTTACTTTTAATAACTAGTTTCAGTCAGTCCCTAATGTTGATAGCACAACTCATTAATATCGGCTCTCTCCTGCACCCTCTTCCCCTTTCAAAATTAATTAGGCTAGTGGCACATTAACTGGAAGGAAGAAGCCATTGCTTTATTTATGCAGAAAACAATAGGAGCATAAATCAAGAGGAATAATCCTAATGTTTTAGAATTGACCTTACAAAGGGGTACTTTCCCAAATGACAACAGCATCTGTTCAAATGGAAAAAAACTCCATACCAAGTGAAAGGAACACATCCTCTCCTCTCTCAAATATCATGGAAATGTTGCTTATTTCTTACTGCCCCCTGCCCTCATCAAGAACCCTCCCTGGTTCCCATCATCTAGTCCATTGTACCGTTAGCAGTCAGATTTTCCTTTTACTGTGAATTTTTTTATCCAACAAAAACCTCAGAATCTTTATTTGAATATAAAGATACACAATATTATTATGACAAAAAGTAATAATGACAACTGATGTGGTATTTCCCTTCTGTGTCTAATAATATTTGTAAAGCAAGTTTAGCCTTCTGAATTATATGCTCTTTTTTGTATATGTATATGTATAATTAGCTTAAAACAGCTACAGAAGGTGGATGCACTACGTATTTGCAGATAGGCATGGAAAAAGATTCCTTTTTTTTCTGCAGCTGTTAAAAGAGGTGACAGCACGTATCAGGGAGAAATGTTTGTGAGGACTGGCATTTTATTGGATTTTAATTCAAGTATCGGTGATTATAAGGCGATACACCTTCCACTGTGGGCCAGCCGCCACCACATCCACAGCTGCAGGTAGCGTTTTGGCACTGCAGGCTGGGAGCAGGAAATTCCAGCGTGATGCCTAGATGTTATGCTGGTTCTTTGGCACGTGACTGGTGACACTTTGTTTGGGTGCTGCATGGCTCGGGCTCCTTGTGCATCCTATGCAGCTACAGCATTATGAGCCTCAGCCTCGCTGAGACAGCATCTCCTGGGAGGGAAGGGAGTGGAGCGTCAGGGGATGCCTGTAGTCTAAACACAACTGAAGGGTGCTAGGAGGCCCTTGAGCTTTCACCAGCCTTTCCTCCTCAGGCCAAGGACCAGGATGCAATTACCCATCTCCTAAAGCCACGGTTAACTTTACAGACTTATTTCCGCATGCAACCTGCATCTACTCTCACTTCATTATCCCTCAGGAGGAACAAGTTTTCTGGTCTGCAAATAAAACAGATTGGATGCTGTGTTAGACAGATGTAAACCAGCCCTTGAGGACTGTCTTTGCTCACAGGTTCTGAATACACTGCTGATTGTTGTTTAAAGTAATAATTCAAGATACCCTTTTTCCCACTGTCTTGCATGTCTTTCTAGGTCTGCAAGATTTCAATATGTTCGGTCTGGCTGCTAGAGATCTGTCTTTTTTGATGTTGTTTAGGTCAGGAGTTAGACTACCCCTTCCCGCTTTCCCACTGCAGAACTCTTTGTCTCATCCTTGGCCTCCTGTCACCTGCCTAATGTACAAGCACCTGGATTTCTGATCAGGATCAGGCTCCTCCTCAGTTTCTCTATTTCTTAAAGTACTGGTGATATCCACAGAATACATTGGAAAAAAACACTAAGCAGATGTGACATTTTGGACTCTTCATTAGTAGAAAATGTTTTGGAAAGCTATTGTCACGGTTACCAAACTAAAAGACACCTTTCAGGACCTCTTCTTTGCAGGGTTTCAGTGCATCCACTCAGGTGTGTGATCTTCAGCAATCTACACTACAGTGATATCACTCAAACCAAGACCTGAGTCACCTTTGGCTACCAAATTGAATTAATATAGGAGGTTTAAGGTTTCCCTTCAATGGCTTTCTTCTGGAAGCCTGTGGCAAAACTTGACTGAAGCAATTAATACAGCTTTTTCCAAATACAGCACATTCTGCTTATTCCTCAAAAGTATAGAGCATTTAGAATAAAAACGGCTGATTGCTGATGCACCTGTATTGTTTAGACTTTTCCATGCTGCTAATAGCCTAGAGAGCTCCCACTCTGAAAGACCCATCCCAAAGTGCATACAGACTTCAGTCTTTGGGCTTTTCAGCTCACCATCTTCTTCCTCTTAAGAAAAAGTAAAGAGGTATGGATTGTGCCTGATTCCTTGTCCGCCTTGAGATTAATAAAATTGGGGTGCAGAAGATGATAAGTACTTTATTGTCTTGCCCTTATTATGACACATTAACTTGCCACTGCTATTACTGGATCTACTCAGACAGCTTGCCACCTCCGAAGAGCTATCAGGATTTTGAAGCTCAGAATCCTGGTTTTCATAGAATCATAGAATTGTCTGATTGGAAAAGAGAGATTATTGAGTCCAGCCATACCTGTCCACTACTGGACTGGAATTCTATTTGACCAGAACAGAAACAGTGTTAAAAACATCTTTTAAAACTGAAAATCTTGCGATGAATTAAGTAAGATAGAATGAAAGGCATCACAAAAATGCTCCCTGAAGGGCAGCCCCTTTCTTCCAGGCTTTCCCTCAGCCCCTCAGCCTGGCAGCCCTTCAGGGAGTTCCTATGCTGTAGCCACACAATCCACACGTAACTCCTCATCATATTGTTTGCTTCCTGGATCAGTACTTTTTTCCCTCATTGTGTCCTGGAGTTGCCTTTGTGTCAGGCTTTACCTCTCTCATGGCTTTCTTAGTTATTGAGATGCCCAGTGTCCCCTGTAAGACCTGTCCTGCTCCAGGGAAGCTACTCAGCCTGGCACGTTCAGACAGCACCCACTGCATACCATGGCAGGGAACGGGATAAGTGAATAAAAACATGCAAAAATCCCTTTCATCTCAGACACTTATATCTAATCCAAGTCTACCTTACTTAAAGGAATCTGGCAGAGCAGACCACAGAAAATAAGAAAAGCAAATGCCATCTATCATGGTCCCAAAAGAAGAGAAAAAATTGATTTGAGCTATACATATAGATGTTTATGTACATATATAAGCATATATACATATCTCATGTAAAAGTAGATATATTACATGCATACAAATTCAGAAATGAAAGCAAAACGTAACAACTGCAGATGGGATTAAATTTTTTTGAGAAATGAAACACAATAATTGTATTTCTATTTGGAAAATATTTAGTGAAAAAAATAAAGAAAAAGAGTCTGATTAAATACCATTCACAGAACTGAAGGATATAGATGGTGATGCTGATGACAACGCTTCTCTCACTTACTCTACACCTTGTGATTTGTGTATCTTCCCCATATCTGTGCCACATGGTGCCAGACCCAAATTCACAGTTGTCCTCCGACTCATCAGATTTCATCTACCTTCAGAGTGTGCAAAGTACTATATAATAAAACACACTGAGGTCATCTAGTTTCAGTTTCACTTGGTCATTCTTTTCTATTTAAATATTCAATAGTTGAGAAAGACAGCAGCACAATATCTTTATTGTGGGGCATATTTAATTGAAATTCTTGTTCTGAACAAGATTTTTGTGTCTCAGATCAAATCACCAGGCTGGAAGATACTCAAAAGGCACCATTTGCTCAGTATCTGCATTTAATGTAGACCACTAGCCTCGGAAGAAAAAGTCTGTCAAACCTGGGGGTATCAATAAAATACCCTTAAAGCCATCAACTTCTAGACGTCTTCTTGATACATATCCAATACTTACAGGGTCACAGTCAAGGGGAGATACTGAACGTAACCCACCTCAAAATACATCATAGTATTGTGGGAAGGAGTCCTTTTTACAACGTAGGATTAGTCCCTTTCAAGCAGGGAAGAAAATTGATTTTGTGCCTCGTCAGCCAAGATGAATGCCCTAACCACTAGGTGGGAAGAGAAAGAAACAGCATCTGTATCACTTTCTTCCAAGTTTTATTAATCTACTCATTCCTAGTTTTTTTGAAGAAGAAACTATTGAGTAATTATAGGTCAACTGCATTATTTTCAAAGAATTATTTTATCAAGAAGGAAAACATTTCCTATATTACACCAAGGCTTCTACACTGAATATAGACAGTTAACCAATTTGTCCCTGAAAAGCTGTCCCATCCAAAGTGGTATGAAATATGGCTGACTAGTGTCAGCTGCTTACCCTTTCTTTCAGTTTACTTAACATAGTCTTCACAAACCCCTTTTAATTAGTCAGGCAGCCTGGAACAATATATACTTTGAACGCAGTAAACTGTGTAAGATTCACAAAGTTAACACAGACTCCTGGATAATCTCAACTATAACAAATAACATTACTTCATTAAGTATTCCATAAACCTAAAGGTTATGTATTAATGCACTAAATAGTTTTGTATAGTATTTACATTACAATGAAACCTTTTAATTTCTTGCTATCTAATGTTAAACAAAACACCATTTAAAAAATTCTAATATGAATTTATGCTTTAACTGCAATTGGATTTCTGGAAAACTTCTCAGAATTTTAATATTCACTAGGACTTAAGTTTCCATGTAAGTTCTAGCACTCATAATCACACATATACACTGACTCCCACTCAACACTTAAGATTCGCCCATTATGAATCTTAATTCCTCATTGAGACGTACCAAGTAGGAGACACATACTTGAGGACAATTACGAAGAGACAAAGCTTCATTTAAATGAATGAAACTACAATATTTCCAGCAGCTAAATATCTGACATTCATAATTCAACTTCTTCAAGCTATTTATGACTTAAGAGTAACAAGCTTTTTAAAATATATCCTGGTTTTTTTAATTAAAGGCTGTTTTGTTGTATAGAGATTTTTGTTGTAAAACATGTTTTGCAAACTAAAAAATATCTGAATCAGCATCAGTTAGCCAGTCAACCAAAATTTTTCAGTTTAACCTAAGCATAAGATATTTGAGACCAAACAGAAAAGTTTGGAACTTTCAAATAGAGGACAGGGAGCAGTAAGATTGCAAGTCAGTTGTCTCTAGCAATAGCTTTTACTGTGGAGAGAGCAGCAATAATAGTCAATTTCATTTATAAAGTGCCATTCACAGAGTCCTAGGGAGTTTTGCATCTCAAGTAAGTAAAAGCGAGACAGAAAATAAATCTTTCAAATTCTGCTTTAAAAAGCCAAATCCAAAGCCACCTTTCCAAATATAAACAGGAATTTTGTTTCATTGTGAAAACACACACTAAAAGCTTAGACATCCATAGCCTTTAAATTATATTTAGGACAAAATCCTTTATCAGAATACTCTGACCTAAAAATTATACCAACAGGAAAAGGAAGAAAAGAAAATTTTAAGAACCAGGGCCCAATATTGACATAGGCCTTATTAATAAGGAAAACTATTTTCAAATCAATAACATATTCAAAAGAATAAGGAAACCACTAATGTATTTTTATATTTTCATGTATGTTTGTTGTATCTATAATTCTGAAGAAAAATCTTTAACTCAGCAAAACAATATATCAGACTATATATGTACTTAGCTAATATCTCACAGGACAATGAAATAGAAAAAAAAATCATCTTGTGATCCCAAACATATGATGCACTAGTCCTTGAGGGCATCCATATTAAGAAAAAAAGGTTAATTCTTATCTATAATGGGAACAGCTCATGAACTTCTTGTGCTGCACCTGTATTCACATTTGTACACTGAAAGAATGAAATTTGCTATAAGGAAGAGACAAGATCAGTGCTTTGTAGAGAAGGAGAGATCAGCACTCCCAAAAGGGCAAGGAGGCGGCAGGTGGTGTATGGAATGGCTTTCTGCTGGCATTCAACTCATTTCCATGTAGTTTTCCCCAATGATAAGAACAAGGTTCTGGCTGAGAACAGCTCTCCCATGTCCTTTCTTCCTTATGGACCATGGTACTTCAGCGGTGTAAAGTGTGGCTATGGGTGAGGCATGGCATCTCAAACAGAACACAAAAAGTTATGCTGTGGCCAAATTCTAATCATTAACCTGGTTGTATGCTATAATCTCTATTTTTTTAATGATATCTGTAGTAAGCAGCTATCATCACAAATATTTTATATCATGTCATCACTTTGTCTGAGTCACATTATCTGTTTTCTAAGTAACAAGTTCTATCACAAAACTTCTAATTACTCATTGTTGACTAAAAATTTGTTAACACTGATTCACTGTAGATAAATACCTCCAATACTCTGTTTATTTTGTCTGTATGGAAGCTAGGGAATCAACAAATATCTTTTCAAGCATGTAACTGAGTATTGAAAATCACAGGACACATTCTATTTTCAAGCCAAAAATTATTTTGCCCAAATGATGACACTTTCAACCATGCTCTATTATTGGCTGCACTTTCCAAATCCAGGTTGACCCAATGTGATTAATGTGTCATTACGATTTTTGAATTGGACATGTTTGTCTTCAGATGCATGAGAAAGAATAGACAAAGGTCCTTTCCCCAAAATAAAAATAGTGAAATTAGCTAACATTCTTTACTAATATGTATATTTATTCATTTTCTTTAAGATAATTTATGTTACATGGATAAACAAGGCAGCAGAGAATATATAATGACACCAAGGAGAAGACACACCAGTGGAAGAGGGTATTACTACAACACATTGTATTAATTATATCCATTCATAAAGAAAGGTCTTTCTGGTATAAAGATTGATAATTTCAAATGTGACAACAAAGTAAATTGTCTCTTATTTTAATAAGGCATATATATACTATAATTACATAACAGAAATAGGTGAAAAATAAAGCTTCCAGCCCCACTCATTGTCCAAAAATATAAGATCCTGGATGTGCAATTAATTACCAATGAAATAATGAAATTACACAGGTAGAGAAGTTTCATCATTAATGAAGCAAGGGAAAGAAATTGAATGCTAAAGCCAAATGCCAAGGGTAAGGTCAACACCAATTCACAGAAGTGCATTATACACTAAACTGTGTCATGTCTGCTATTTAGAGCAGGTTACAGCAGTTTGTCTGTAATAGACAAGGAAAACTTTCAACTACATTTTAGACTAGACTCCCAAATCTTCAGTGTAATGCCAACATTCAGTTACCAGTTTATCCTGCTAAAATAATTTCTTTACCACCTCCTTTTCTTTATTGTTCAGAAATATATCCAGTGCTCAACCGTAATTGCTCAAAAAACTGTATATATATCTTTCCTTTTGCTTTATTTAAAGCTTCCATTGACAGTCTCAGCATTTTTGGTCAATGTGCTAACTGAAATCACATTTTTCTAGTCATCCTCCACTTCTAGATGAGAAATAATTCTACTTGCTCAGTGCTGAAAGCCATTGTTCATGACATGTCAAACATAAGGTTTGCAGTGGTCTTACAGCCAAGGTCAGGCAGTAAAGCCCTTAGGGTGGGGTGGTTAACGGAAAAGCTGCACAGTGGCACCAACTAGCTGATGAGTATAAAAGAACCTGTTGCCCTTTTAGTCTACACTTCAGTAAGGCATAGTGAGAAAAGATCCCGCCTGAGAAATAGAAAGGCACATGCTTAAAGCAGCTGAGCCCCACCAGGTGTTGCCACCTGGTCTCCATGATGAAGCACAAGGGATTTTTCCTGATGTTACAGTCCCTCATTTGGGACTTTTTGTCCGAGCATCTTTAGCCAGGTGCAAAGAGACTCTGCAAGTGGGACGTACACACCTCTAAAGTATAAAGGGGTTTTAGGGAGCTCTTTGGCCAAGTATTGTCATGCTCACCTCCCCTGATACAGCATAGCACGCAGGTGGCAGAAAGGTGGCCTCTAGGGATGAAGGATTAGCCTTTACAGCTACGTGGGATTTGTCCTGGATGTTGCCGAGCTGCTATCTCCCATCAACTGACGGTACTGAGAACTCGACCCAAGAATACCTAGCAAAACTACCTACCTTCTCTGTTCTCCTTTTGGGCTCTATACCATCCCTTGCTGTTATTTTTCCTCTTCATTTGTTAATGATCCTGTCTCAGTATTCCTACATCTGAAACTTTCACCTTTTTCTGTCTTTCCAGACTGTCTCATAGCTCTTTCTCTTCAGTCTGAGCCAAGGTAACACCGGTACACCACATCAGGGCTGGGCAAGAAACCCCTGAGAGTGAGGTAGCTCATGGCAGGGAATTCAGTGAAGGATGTTTATCAGAGATCTTCAAGAAGATCTCCAGGCACAGAGCTGGCATGGAAGATGCAGATTTTGCAAACCTCAGCAACAATGACCTATGTTCTTCATTGCTGTATACTTGTACTTTGATGAAAACTTATTTATGTATGTACAGGCATTTTTTTAATTAATGAGCCTCATAATGACTTTGTTTCTCACACAAATATATAAAAGGACCAGTTGCAGCCACTGAGATCACAAATGCAGCTTGAATAGATTGCACAGCACCTACACTCTCTACTCTTAAAGTTATTTCTTGTTGTTAAATGTTATCCTAAAATCTGCCAGTCTCCTATGAAATATTACAAAACTGTGTCCCTTCATGACTCAAAAACATTTTTCTTATTGTTCCAGCAGAGCAGCGTAAGGTTAAAGCTGAGTAGCTTATCCAGTTAATAATGAAAGAACAATGATTAATTGTTCCAAAACCTTGCTTATGAGACTAAATTAAAAGAAATAATGTATAATTTAGAAAAATATTAATAGAACCTTCTTTGTTTATGAAAAAAGTCAATTAGGTTGCTTTTCAAAGTAATTTCCCAAAAGACAGTAAGAAATCGTTATCTCCAAAGATCCAAAGAGAAAGTCAGAAATGAGAGGTAGCAAAACCTCCACTGTATTGTACTGTCATTTTCATTTACCAGATGAACTTACCAAATGGTCATTTTCATTTACCAAAGTAACACAGCAGTTGTTCATTTCTACATCTGCATCTTCATCTGAATACTGGGCAAAATGCCCACTGACCTTTTCCTGTACTTCTCTGTCTGCAGTTGTGGACACAGATCTCATGGCATTGCACTCTGTTTCACAGGGTGATCAAGGTTGGCTGCCAATGTGCAAACTCAAAGCCATATTATTATACAAGAATCTATTTTAAGACATGAAAAATACTGTTTTATGTAAGATTAAGCTTTCTGAAACACCACAACAGAGCTCATGAGGTGAATAACGAGTGGTTTTGTGTCAGTAATGGCACCACTCCATGAACTGCTGAACTCATGTACAAAATGTTCTCCGCATGCCTCATTGATACAGACCATTTGATTGCAAATGTGCTCTCTGGTATTAATCAGGAGGTGCTTAATCACGTGTTGTCAGTAGGTATTTGCAGTAGGTTAGTAATATAGGGAACTTCTTATGTATATATGCCAACAAATGTGCACTAGTTGTCTCCACGTGAAGTATGAGACCACAATAAATACAGCATGCGAAAACTCAGCTGGCAACATCATAGAAGTCACAGTAGTTTTGTATACAGCCTCCAACAATTTGCTACATAGATAAAAACTGCACTAGGCCTCTTGATTTCTGTTATCCTCAGGTGTTCTGGTAGAGTACAGAAGAGAGTGTTAGTAGCTCCAGTTTTTCCATGTAGTAATATATTCTAAGCTGAAGACTTCCTAGTGCGGGGTTTTTTTGCTGCCTTTTTTATTTTACCAGTGACTTCATTGAATGGCAGATTTTGATTTGTACCAACTGGAAAGAGACAACAGGTATACCTCAGAAATAAAGGCACAAGGTCTAGGATTTGTTTTATATTTTAAACAAAAGGTAAAAATTTTGGGTGTGGCAGGAATAAAAAATTATTTACTTGTAAAAAATAAGATAAGAAAAAGAATACAAAATGGTCTTGGCACAGTAACATGGAGTACAACAGTAAAAGGAATTTTTTGTGGTATCTTTCTTACACTGTACCACAATATCTTGTGTTTATTAAAGTTTACCTCAAAGGTTTTTGAGTGGCTTATCTCCACTCCGCTTTTACTTAATCCTGTTTTGGAAGGTCACTTCACTTGAAGTAGGAAGGGGTTTTTCCCCTTAATTTCCAACCAGAGGTACTTTTAGCATCAACTACATCTACTTTTTCTTGTTTTAAATTTGCTCCTTTGATTGAAGTGTCTTCCCCATAGCTGGTGTGTAGTCCCTTGGGACATTCAGTCTTTGCCTTCAGTCTTTCATTTTGCTAGGTTAAATAAACCAGCCTCTCAGTTTACCCTCACAGAAGACCATCAGTTCTCTGGCTTTCCTATTACCCCATCTCTGTACCAAAATCATCTGGAATTCCCTCTGGTACATGAATGCTTTGGAGAAGTTTAGATGACAAATGTTATTTAAAAATATTAATACTTCCCCGTCACTAGTAAACCCAGATATTTTTCCTGGTGGCTTCTTTTAGGTTCTATCTTCTACTGGCCACTGGCTACTGACAATTTTGGCTCACTGGCTATTATTGGCACTGCAGAGGCTCCTTCTTCAGTGACCACAACTGACTGCTTAGAAGCTATTTCTAACATCAGTCCAGAGATAACGTTTATTTAACATTGCCCAGACACAAAGCTTGGTCAAATACCAAAGCTGCCACTCAGTGTCCTTTATCACACAGTCTGGCAAGTAACGAGCATAACACTGTGTAGCAGTGATTAAACAGCACACAAGAGGTTTCAGCAGCTGGCAACCAGGGATTGCAAGTGATCACTATCCACTATACCCATATGTTTTTCTATTTGATACTGTCTTCTGTCATGTATCTATTATGCATTTAATAGGTATTTAGACTAGCCAAGCACTAAGTATGTTTCCAAGGTCAGATGCCAAATTTTTAAATCTTGTTATACTGGATGACTTCCTGATCTCCTGATCCTCTCTGCATGATATTACATCTGTCTTGCATAGATGCTCATTACTCCTTTAACGGTCCACAGATATCCTGCTCTTTAGCATATCATCAGTTGCACATCTGCAATTGTTTTTAATGTTTTTCAGACTTTTCACAGCTGCATAATGGTAATTAATTCATATATTTGTGGGTACCTGTATACATATATATAATACACACATATATACAGTGAAATAAAAAATACACTATGAACTCTCCAACTGGTGAACTGAAGCTTATGGAGTGCATTCAGGTTAGTTCCTAAGTGTTAAAATTTTATCTGATTTATTATTTTGCCACATCTCAGGATCATCTGTTATTTTCTATCCCACATCTTGGAATTCCTCTATATAAAAGCCACATGGCTTCACATAATAAAAATATTTACTATCCGTCTTTCTTTCTATGCCAAGTTTCCCAACAGCATTAATCCTGTTTTCCTCCACTGAACTAGTAGTCTTCTGTGTAGCGGCATATCAAAACCTTACTACATGGTTATTGAAAGAGACAGAAAACTCTCTTATTGTCTTGAAAAATTAATTATTCTCTCAAAGCCAAAAATTACTGTCTCTAATATGAACTACCTTTGATAAAAACTCATTATAGATTTTTTTACTTCATTTTTAGTTCCATGTTGAAATCTTGTTCAGTACCAGTCCAAGAAGGATTGGACTGTTACATTATGACTTTCCATGTTATCTTCTTTCCCACAACCCTCACCACATGTAAAGGACTATATTTGCTACTTTTCAGTCAGGCAGTCTCATGAATCATTAAAAATATTTCCTTTCAAAATTTCAATTTTAATACTAACTACTTCAATTTCCTGTAATTAGCAGTCTATTCTTGTTAATTTGAAAGATAAAGCTTCAAGGGTTTTTGTCCAAGCTTAACACTGTTGCCTTCCATTTATATTGACAAATACCACCCGTGATTATTTGATAAAGAAACTTTCATCTACATACAAACACACTGGTCACAAAACCTTCTACAAGTCCTACAAATATGAACATATAACCTTTCATCTCCAGCGTGACTTTAGTCCAAACAGATCTTAAAATGTCCGTGTTAAGAGAAGGCTCAGGAGGACCTCATCACAGTATTCCAGTACTTAAACTGCAGCTACAAAGAGGGCAGAGGCTTTCTCTTCGCAAGGAGCCATGTGGAGAGGCTCAGGTGCAGGAGGTATAATTTGCACTGAGAGAGGCTTCATCTTGATATATGAAAGAAATTTTTTACAGTGAGAACAATTAATCACTGAAACAACTTCCCCAGGGAAGTAGTGGAGTCCCCATCACTGGAGGTTTTCAAAGTGTGACTGTACAGGATGCTAGATAATCCCACCTAGCCTCCATTTCCCATAAAATGTTGGACTGGGTAATCTTTTGAGGTCTCTTCCAACTTCAGCTGTTCTATGTTTCTGTATTACTATTCTAGAATCTCTCATATTGTTACTATGAAATAAGATACCACCAATTTTACCTTTTTACACCAATGCGCATATATATATATATATATACAAAATTCCTGCTTTTTATAATCTTATTTACATTGTCTTTTCATCTTGTCTTTGGTAGCCACATTACTATAATAGGTCTTGCACATCACTTACATTTTCTTTCTTGAATTGCTCGATGTACCCTCATTTTCCTTATCTTGATCATTACAACCCAAAGTGGAGATCATTAATTTATCTCATCCTATTCTCTGTATTCTTTAGTAACAGGTGTTCCTTCTTGCCAGCTTTAATATTAAATGAGTAATACCTGAGGTAGAATCAATTATCAAAGCAGTTTCCTGTGTTCTATCAGTGGTCCCAGTAGTTATACATTCCTTACAATACTAATTCTTGAGCTTGTCACTGTCTAATCAACTTTGTCAAGGCTTGGAAAAATCTGACTGAGTATCACCTAAGATGTCAATTTGTGAATTTCTGCAATCACTGGGCAGATGCATTTTGTTCCTGTAAATTAGTTTACAGCAGCATAAAGGGGGATCAGTGAATTTTCCCTTGCTCCAGTCAGCTTCTGTACTAAATACGTAGTCCTACATCTTTCTGTCCTCTATATGCTCTTTAGATCATCAGTTGTTATTAATAAAGGATCTTGAAATATATTGCATTGGCTATGTTCAGTAGATGCCTACAGATCTTGTGATTTAGTATCTGAATTGCATCCTTTCCTTGTTTCATTGCTAGGTCAACTAAGATGTCTTTTACATCTCAGCAAAGGAATTATAGTAATAAAACTTGCAATAGATCACACTGCAAACCTTGCATTCATCTTTAAGCAGGAAGCAATTCCTGACATTGTCATAATCTTGAATAGTCTTATGATATACCTAATGCCCCAATTTAATGGTAAACCACTCTGTGTCCTGAATACTTCTCTTTATATTAAACTAAGCAGTGAGAAACCAAGGAAAAAAAAATTAAAAGAACCTTGTATATCTAAGTCATGTAAAAGTATTAAACCAAGCACTGAAAATGTATAGATTTGAATGATGGATTTGTGAGAAAAACTGGTTTGTTTTGTCTTTTTTGGAGCAAGTAGGATCATATCTTTTAATTCACACTTTATTCACTATACAAACTTGTTATGCAATTCAAAATTCTAATTTCATTTTCTGTGAGTCCAGATGCTAAGTCTCTCAGATAAGCTTTAAGATAGTCAGAATTTGTGATACTAAGGTATTAGTGTCAGCTACCCCTTAGCTCTTTTTTTCTGGAAGACTGAAGCATCTCATAACAATCCAGTAGGACTCCTTGCCAGACTCTACCCCTCAGGAAGAAAGGAAAAAAAAAAAAAAAGGCAGCTAATAAACCTTTGGCTGATTCAGTTTTCATCTCTGGGAAGACTCCATGCCTTCATGGAACTAAAAAGAGTTGAACTAAGATTTTGAACACAAAATCATAAATAGGGGCTTCATAGCTCTTAAATTACATCCCTGAAGAATAGGGATGCTAGTGCAACAGCAGGAAAATATGGTTAATTTTATGGAAGCGTAATGATTTGCTTTCAGCCTATGACTTCAACTTAGGCTAGTCTGCATTTTCAAAGTTATATTTTGCATGGGAAAGAACTGCAAGATAAGACTTTTAAAATGTGAACAGTAATTTGTTAGGTTCAAAAGGATCAACCTCTTAGTGCCATGAGCATTTCTTTGTGTAGACCACTGAGAACATGAAAAACTATTATGAAATACTTCACAAGTCATCTTCAAAAGGGCATTCTTGTTTGAATTGTTAACAGTATTTCCACTAAGGAAAGAGGCAGGAAGATAATTTTTATTCTACTTATCAAAAGATAACTTTTCCAAGCTTCCTGAAAATTTGTCTACCATAGAATCATAGAATCACTTCGTTGGAAAAGACCTCTGAGATCATCCAGTCCAACCGCACTTGTCCACTACTAAACCACATCCCCGAACATCTCATCTACCCATCTTTTAAACACCTCCAGGGATGGCAACTCAGCTACCTCCCTGGGCAGCTGTGCCGGTACCTGACCACTCTTCGGTGAAGAAATTTTTCCTAATATCTAAATTTAACCTCCCCTGGTGCACCAGGACCGTTTCCCCTCGTCCTACTTCCTGTTACTTGGGAGAACAGACCAGCACCCACCTCTCCACAGCCTCCTTTCAGGCAGTTGTAGACAGTGATGAGGTCTCCCCTCAGCCTCCTCCAAGCTAAACAGCCCCAGTTCCCTCAGCCGCTCCTCATAGGACTTGTTCTCCATCACCTCACCAGCCTCGCTGCCCTTCTCTGCACACGCTCCAGCCCCTCAGTGTCCTTCCTGTAGTGAGGGGCCCAAAACTGAACCCAGCACTCGAGGTGCGGCCTCACCAGTGCTGAGCACAGGGGCACAATCACCTCCCTGCTCCTGATGGCCACGCTGTGTCTGATACAGTCCAAGGTGCCATTGGCCCTCTTGGCCACCTGGGGCCACTGCTGGCCCATGTTCAGCCGCTGTCAGCCAACACCCCCAGGTCCTTCTCTGCCAGGCAGCTCTCCCGCCACTCTTCCCCCGGCCTGTAACGCTGCACGGGGTTGTTGTGACCCAAGCGCAGGACTCGGCACTTGGCCTCGTTGAACCTCATCCCGATGAGGCACATCGATGCAACCTGTCCAGATCCCTCTGCAGAGCCTCCCTATTGCCAAGCAGATCAACATTTCCTCTCAGCTTAGTGTCATCCGCAAATCAAAAGTTGAAAGTTCTCATTTGATGTCATTGTACTGGTTGTTCTTATTTGAGTTCTAATCAAATTATACAATTTTTGACTACAATACCTGATGATATGTTTACTTTTTGCAACACACACACTCATCCATCTTCATTGTCTTCTAGGCAAGGTTTCTGTTCTTCTTTAGCACACATTAACAAACAACATAAAAAAAAATTCCTGATTTTGAGTCTAATTCTCTGTAGTGAAAAAATGCAATAGCAGTTACCTTGTTCTCTACATCACCTTGCTGAGTTGTTATATTTGCCTGTATTGTTTAACAATTTCTATTTCCTGAAGAACTGACACATAAAGTACAGCCATATGCCATACACAAGACTGGCATGTAAAGCCAAAATACTGCGTGTACCTTAAAAATTCCTTTGTTAGAACTAAATTATCATTTTAATATTTCTGCTAAGAAAGTCTCAATTCCTTTACACATACTCTAAGTTCCATTGTAAGTTTATTGACACTGAATATTTATAATTCATTATTTATAATTTATATTTATAATTCATTTATAATTCAGTATAATTCAGACATCCATGCCCTCTTCTTCTGAAAAAATATGCAAGTTAATTTATTACATGTCAGAAGAGGAAAATTTCCTGGCTGTAGCCAGTGCTCAGGGAAAGCATGTGGTGTGAAAACTTTTGCCCATGAAGAGACATGTGAAAAAGTTTTGTTCCCAAGACATTTATAATTTGATTCTTATTGGATTTCAACAGAGCTATGCTTAATATCAAGAGTGATCTCCAAGCAACTACTCTAAGAACATTAAAACCATGAATAACTAGAAATACTTTATATAATAAAACAAATGTATAGCATAAATATTAAGACTAAGAGAATGAAAGCAATGCACATAAGTACTTTAAATTGATTATTTTAAACAAGCAGTAATTAAAAAGAGAACAAAATGCACTTATATAGAGTTTAACCAAATGGTAATTCATACCCTGTAGACCCAGTCTGTTATAAAAATTCATTATTTCTGTTTCTGTAATGAAAATAGAAGCAAATTTTCACATTTATCACTACAAATCTAAAAGATAAGGCAATAGCACAATCCGTAGTCAGATACCATGGTAAAAAAACTGAAGAGGGGTCTTGCTTAAGATTACATTTCTTTGCATGCAATTATTGTCAGAAGACCAGGTGGAGGGCTCAGTTCCCAGCTGTTTGTTTTTGAATATCTGATGGGGAGAGAGAGCATGCTCACATCAGTAGCAAATACATTTTTTTTTTTCCAAGCACAATCTTTCTTAAGAATTTCAGTCTGAAATCCAGAAATGTTTTATAAATCTCATCCCAGTGTGGTTTTGTATCTTTCCAAAACCTTCTACCTTCAGTATAAATATGTCTGTTCTGTTACGCATAAAAAAATCACTGACGCCAGTAGACTTCTGTGGCTAATTAATCCATTAGCTTTGCTCGAAAATTAAAGCAGAGGAAAATACAGATAAAACCAGGTGTTCTTCTTTACAGAGCTCTTTTGAAAAACCTATTTTCAGAAGGGGAAAATTTACCACATTTTAATCAGATCTTCTTTAGATTTAAGCGAGCAAACATAGCAAATGCCATAGGTTAGCCTTATATTCTGTATTCCAGCTGTAGGGTAGTTCAGTAACATTAACACGTCTACTTAACAAGTCTAATGACAGGCACTTATTAAGAAACTTCTTTCCTAAGGTACTTTCCCAGTTTTCTCCCAGCACTATTAATAGGAGTTACCATCTAGCTTACCTTAACATTCAAGTTATTGACCTACTGTTATTCTCTATTGGAACTTTGTAATAATTTTAGTCAAAATGAAAAATGAAAAGCAGGAGGAAAAGAAATATCAATATATGACTGTTTTCTTATAATGAAAAATGACATCATAATCTCAAAATGAATTAGACATGGTACCTGAATCATTGCAGCATCCAAATAAAAACAGTGAAGTATGACAAAGTCTTTTAAAAATGCTGAATTAACCCAAATCTACTAAAACTTGCTACTAGGAATGAACTACAAGGGCACATATCTTCTAAGGAAGTAGAAATTACTCTTTTTATATATAGATTGGTGTATGAAATCCAAGCATACAGAGATGGATTTAGTTAGTGGCCTAATGTTATTGGGAAAAAAAGGTAAAGACATTTAGCATAGTGTGCCAGATGAAGAGATAAAAATCAGTGTCAGCGAGGAAGATAAAAGTGCACGTGACATGCATTTTTGTAACTAAATGGAAGATGTCAGAACATCTGCGTTTAATGATAAAGTAAAAAAATGTTATCTCTATTTGTAGTATGTAAAGACATGCTTAAACTAGGATAATATTTGAAATAAAATCTGTGAAGTCAAAAAATTTATTTACTCGGAGTTGAAATAATTTCTGAAATGGTTGAAAAAGCCCTCAAGTTCTGTTTATAATTAAATAGCAATAAAAAATACATGCGTAGTTTTAAGTAGCTGTTGGTCTACTTTTCAAAAGTCAATATTTCAAAGGAGATGTGAAAACCACAAGAAAATACATAGTCCCAATGAGAAGCTTCAACAGAGAACATATTTACATGGAAGGAAACACCAATGCTAGCTCAGTTGCAACAACCATTTTAGTTACAATAGCTCAGCCAGGTACAGACCATATGTTTATAGAGATTAAAAGAGTGAAAAATATCAGTGGACTAAGTTTAAATTAGAGACCTGTACATACTTCATTTTAATATCCATCAGGGTTTACAAACAATTACTGCTCAGAAAACTCTTCACCTCTGCCACAACAAGATTGCTTGGTCACAGAGGGGAGAAGCTATACTGAGGGCAAGGGGCAGGAATAATGATCACAGATCACATAGAAGTACTCCAAGGCTTGATCCAAAAATGTGCTTGGCGCTTTCATTAATTAAATTAATAACAACATAGTAAGCGTTCCAAATTTACCAATACACAGCAGGTGATTTACTCCAGGGCAATGCAAATGTACCTTTTGATATAGGGCACTGTTCTGTTGAATAGAGATCTCAGATAGGTACAACTACAATTCTACCAGCAGATTATCCCGCTCTCCTCCCTCATGCATGTTTTCACATAGGTTTTTTACACAGGAAAAAACATATAGGAATAACTGTGAAATAAACTATATATTAGGAAAATCTCTGACAGAAAAGATGATGCTTCATGAAATCAGCAGCATCAATGAATATATGACAAACCCAGAACATTAGCAGATAATGTAATAAGCTAAACTAAATGGCATTTAATTTTTTGGCATATAGGCCCTGGCATATACTCACCACCAGCTATAAAAAAATTGGAGATACAATATAAAGAACTGTCAAAAAATATATGTATTGGAAGAACTGTGTGATGTGGATCTTCAGTACTACAAATACAGGTTTCTGTATCTAGGTGAAAAAAGATGATACTCTGGACCATAACACATGGGAAAGATAATGGGGCAGAGAAGATGCATAAAATTCAGTCAGACACAACATCATAGCCACAGAGACTCAAAATCCTACTAATGTTTCTTCATTAGAATACATCAAAGTACTTTTGTGGAGATAGGAAAGGAGCAATCGGAATGAGGTTATATTACCTCAGATGTATGTATCCAGGAGCAGTGTGTTTGTGTTGTCTCGTTTTATATGTAGTAAATCTTATGTCTGAAGGACAGATCCATTCATCTGGGTTTCTGAAATTGTGTCTTCTGTATTATCTTCTTAGCATTCCTGTAGCATCAACTTAAAGCGCTCATTACCACTATGAGAAGTTTGGATGTCATGCAGATATTGTCTTTCTAGTTATACAGTGTGTAGACTTTTTTTTTAATCTTATTTGATTAATTTTGTCATAACCAGCCTTTGGTGAGGACAAGCAAAGAATTGGTAGAACTTCTAGAAGTTAATTTCCTAAATCTCAATAATTTGCTGTCTTCCAGTCTTCCAACTCCATGTGCTGTAATCTGTGTATACTTATAGTTGGTTTTCATAAAGAAAATACTTTTTAATTCAAGCTCTCTTTCTTGGTAATACTCATTTAAAGCAAGTATCTTTTCATTTGGTACTTGGGCCTAAACCTACAGATATCAGAGAGTGATTGTGTGAAGAGTTCTTGCTGAAAAATCTTGGAATATCCTCAGAAAAAAAAAAGAATTCCTTTGTTACAAATTTATGTTCAGAACAATGCTACAGTTGCCTCTGTTTCAAATGCAGGTTCACACTTTTGCATACAATTTATTGTGATTTTCACCAGGCTATACGATGAATAATATCAGGGAAAAAAAAGATTCATAGCGAACATTTATAAATTCTATTTTTCATATTGTTTTATCAACTCTGTCTCTGATAAAGTTGTATTATAATGTTAATTAAATTTGTTGCAGAGAGAAGATAGGTAGCAATTAGCTATATCATCCCCATTCTGCCATTAACTAAAGAGGGACATATAAACAAAGGTAATGTTTTAGCCTGCTTTTCAGTCTCTTTACATGTAAATATACACATTCAAACAAAAAACCCCCTTCCAATTCCCTCCACAAAACCCACAAAATATGTTTTATGAAAAAGTATGTATATTTATTACTTTCATATAGAATTCTGCTTTAAATGATGGAACTCTTACACAAATTCACAGAAGTAATATTAAATAAGAAATTATTGAAACATATTCTACCCATCATGTTAAACATAATACAATGGGAGCACACCTGGCTGATGGATCGGGCTCGAAGAGTCACAGTGAACGGAGTTACATCAGGATGGCGCCCAGTCACCAGTGGGGTCCAGTGCTCTTCAATATCGTCATAAATGACCTGGATGAAGGAATTGAAGGTTTATTGACAAAGTTTGCCAATGACATAAAACTGGGGGGAGCTGTCAACACTCTCAGGGCAAAGAGGCCCTGCAGAGCTATCTTGACAGATCGGAGAACTCGACAATCACCAGCTGCATGAAATTTAACAAGGGCACAGGCCGAGTTCTGCACTTGGGACATGGCAACCCTGGGTACATGTACAGACTAGGGTGTGAGAGGCTGGAGAGAAGCCCTTTGGAGAGGGACCTGGAGGTTCTGGTTGATGGCAAGTTGAACATGAGCCAGCAGTGCCCTGGCAGCCAAGAGGGCCAACTGTGTTCTGGGGTGCATCAAGCACGGCATTGCCAGCCGGTCGAGGGAGGTGATTGTCCTGCTCTGCTCTGCACTGGTGAGGCCCCACCTCGAGTACTGTGTGCAGTTTGGGCACCACAGTATAAAAAGGACATCAAGCTACTGGAGAGCGTCCAGAGGAGGCCACAAGGCTGGTTAAGGGTCCAGAGGGGATGTGGTATGAGGAGAGACTGAAGGCACTTGATCTGTTCAGCCTGGAGAAGAGGAGACTGAGGGGGGGATCTCATGGCTGTTTACTACCTTCTCACAAGGGTTTAACAGGTGATCATCTCTCTTGCAACCTGTGATAGGACTAAAGGGAATGGCAGGAAGATGTGCCAGGGAGGTTTCAGTTGGGTATTAGGAAGAGGTTCTTCACCACTGGAACAGCTCCCCAGGGAAGCAGTCATGGCACGGAGTCTGCCAGCATTCAAGAAGCATTTGGACAATGCCCTCAGTCACACGGTGTGAATGTTGGGAGTGTCCTGTGTAGGGATAGGAATTGGACTGGATGGGTCCTGTTAGATTCCTTCCAACTCAGGTAATTCTATGATTCTATCATACTCTTAAAGCATTTTTCCACAGATTTTTTTTCCTCCACTTTGTATAGGACAAGATACAATTCATTCTCTCAGAAGCAGATCTTGAAACCACTAAAGGAAACAGTTTCACAAGCTTTACCCTGTTCTTCACAGCTGACAGTAATTTCAGAAGAATGCTTCCAGTTCTTTAACAGTTTCATTTATAGCTATAGCAAATGCCAATAAAATTAATATGAATGGCAGAACATTTTTTTAAAAGCATTTAAAATTGTAGCAAAGATTAGCGCTCACAGGAGCACCTTACTAGAATTTTTATTCACATAAAATTGTGCTGTGGCTTCTGTGTCATACGAGGTCAGTGCATTGCCTGAAATTAGGTCCCACCTGCACTGCTGATTCAGCCAAGAAATCAGCCAGGTTCTTGCACACACTTTTTAAAACATTGCCTTTGTTCTTCAGTGCCAAGCTTGAGAGGTGCATTGAACTAACCAAGAAAGGAACAAGGAGATCACCAAATAAATTTGGAATTAATAATCTCTCGCAGAATAACCTTGTTTTAGGGTATGTCATGTATCCCAGTTATCTGTGTGCTATTCCATGGGGATTTTAATGGAGCATCAGGTTAAATCTGTTCCCCTTAAAACAGGATTTAAAATTTTTAAGGCCTTGAGGCTATGGGGTTTTTTTGTTTGTTTGTTTATACTGTTATGTAACTGCCTGGTTGGAAACTTTTTGTAGAAAAAAAAAAGTTGTTCCATTAACTGTCCAATGTGATGAAACACATTGGCAGAGCCAAATGGAGCACAGACGGTAGCAATGGCTTAGGGTCATTATTTCCATTCCAAATGTGGTTTCATCTGTTGAAGATGGTATTACATACGGGATTTTTTTTTCAGTATTTCATAAAAACAAATGCCATCCCAGAACAGACCAGTACTGGCTAATGGGAGACTGGTGCTCATGGTCTCAATCAAAAAATTTTTAATACTGATTTAAATCTGGCCACTTAATTAGGCCACTTAGAGATAAACGTGCAACTTCATTCCTATCACACAGAATCATTTAACATACAGAACAAAATAAAATATTAACTCTTTATAAGAAATTGGTTTTTATTTTCTGAGTGTTTCGGTGAGAAGGAACAGGTCAAATATTTATATTTTATTCAAGGAAATGCAGGTTTCTCAGAAATAACCAACCCAACAATGCAAATTGAAATTGCTCTCTGATATGTGGTGAAGCCTTCTCTCTCTTAGGCACCCATTGCTTTTAGAAGAATATACCTTTATCAATGAAATCTGTGAGTGGTATGGTCTAGATCCAAGATTTCAAAATATAGTTCCTGCCGTCTAATAGGAAAGGTAATGCTTTTTCTAACTTATTTTGCAATGCAAGTCAAATTGTTTTAAAGACAACTCTAAAACTAAGCATATAAAAGCATCCCTTGCAAACAATAAAGCCTATATGATGAATGTTTATTCCCAATGCTACCAATTCTTGGCTTGAATGATGAGTGGGCTTGGTATGTGTCATGATTTAGCCCCTGGTTTAGCTCAAGCCACAATAATATCTATCACTAAAATGTCAGCAGCTCATAGGGCAGACTTTTAGCTGTAAGGACAAGAGTTTCTGAAGACTTTCACTCATTACTTACTGCCTGTGCGCACGCTTAAATCTTGTTATGCAGTCGTTCTCTGTTCTGAGTTAATCAAAGTAATAGTTAACACCAATACACACTTGAAATAAAACTGTGACAAGCAGTTAACAGGATGAAGAGGGTATAACGTGCTGATGGTATTGCAGCAATCACTAGGGGAATGTGAGCTTCATAGGAAGAGTGGTTGACTTCAGAAGTAAGCAATATGATATGTACAATAGTTTTAATATTTCTATGTAATATAGAGGACACTTGTTTTAAATTTATAGGAGTCCAAGAATATTTGAGTATTCTGAGAAAGCTTATCTGATTGGGATTTTCACAGCTGATTCCAGATATGCTATATATCTGCACTGCTGCTCCTTTGAGATAGGGAGTATTTCCAGTATCTGAGAGTTTGGTTTACCAAATGTGAGGTATAAGTAAAGTGAAGGGCATAATAGAGGTTAAGGAAAAATAGCAGTAAGAAAAAAGTGTACCATATAATCTCATCATGCTGCACGACAAATGAAAGCACCGACTCATCGTTTTGTTAATGGCTGCTGTAACATCATGCAAAATGAATTGGTTTGGGGAATCAGCTGGGGAAGAAACAAACATGAATTCATAGCAATTTATAGAAGAAATGGTGGGAGTTTTTGTATAAAAAAATTATTCTCAGCAGAGATCTACTATTGGGACTTTCTTTTTGGAAAGAGAAATGGCAGAGAATACAAACAACATATTTATTTACATTTAGGCTTTTGGTTTTAGTGGCATTTAGTGATATGCCATAAAACAGGCCTATTTTAATAATACTGGAGACACCATACTCTAGGTATTGACTTTTCAACCAATATGAATCAGTATAACACTAAACTTTACTAAACTGATATGTGTTCTTACTGGTGATGGCTCTTTCTTGCATGTGAAAATCTGGGAATAAAGGCAAGAATGTGATTCCAGTCAAATGGATAGAGATTTTCTATATTTTCATTATTTCCTTAAAGGAGAGTACGCCTCACTAGGGTTTTTGGAAATAGTTTCAGGTTTTAATTTTATATTTCATGGATAGCAATAACACTTGAAACCTGGTTTTCTTATATCTTCGCACTAGACAACTATTGTCTTTGTTGGTTTGTATGTATGGGAAGAAAGAAATTAGCTTCACTTCTGTTCCATGGTAGGAAAGAGAACTACAAAATCAATGAATCTTGTTCATGGCTTTTACATCTGTAGAAACAATTTACAAGATGGCTTTTACACCTTCTTTGTGGTGTAGCCTCTACTAAAGTAAAATCTGCAGTCACCTTGGAAACTAAATTTTGTGCCATTCAAGACTTTGAAGTTGAAAAGGATTTTTACTCTTTTCTTAATCATGCTGCATTTTGGTTCTGGAGTCAAGCAAAACTCTCTTTGTTATGACATGAAAAATCCAAATGGAACAGAAAATTAGATAATGAAAAAGATATCTGACATCTCTGAGGAATCTGAATTAAAAGAAGCTTCATGAAACTGCAGGTTTGTTATTTGAGTTTTTTTGTTATATGCCATATTTTCTGTACCTTGAGTTCAATAACTGATGGGTAAGTGATATGTACTAAAGCACAGAAACTTAAGCTTCATATTCTATCCCTACCAGAAACTTCACATGTGACTTCAGTAAATCACCTTATTTTCCACCAAATCATTTGAATGCTTTTAATCGAAAGTCACCATTTGGAGGAGAATGGTTTGAAATTTTCAGGAACATCATAAGATGGCAATTCTGAAACCTTTTTGATGACAATAAGAGAAAGTAAATCTACTTTCTCTAACCCAGAAGAATGTTAACTCCTCAACCTAGAGGACTTTGAACAACTTCTTAACCATTAAGGTACTACATAACATCTTTGTTTTCCACCAAAGCCATTCCATTTTACATGGAAGACTTAAATGTGTATTGAAAAAAAGATAAGTCAAATAATGATGAGAAACAGCAGAGTTCTATATTTTAGATATTTATGTAAAGTAAAACTGAAGTCAAGTGAAAAAATGACAATTATTTAATTCTCCCTCAACATACAACTGTATTGTGATCAGGAACTTGACTGGTAAGATGGAGCTAAAATAAAAATAAAAATCATTCTAGGAGAACTCTAAAACTAAATTGAATAGTAGAAGAGAGCAAAACATTTCCTTTAGAAATGGAGTGACATTCTGTAAATCTAGTGGTTTCTTTCCATGGTTTTCCTCAAGATTAATTTTTTTCATGTTGAATGAAACACACTACTCAAAATAAAATAAATACTTTTAATTTTTGACCAAAAAGTTTGGTTTTGCTCAGTGCAAATGTGAGGTTTTTCCCTTCAGTTCTCCCCAAGGATATAGTATTCACATATCTCCTAAATCTGTGCCTCAGCTTCTCATCTTTAATATGTAGTTAACAATACTTCCTTTCTTCTGCTGTTTTGCCCATCTATTCTGATTAGAAGTTAACCTTCCAAGAGCAGAAGCTATTTCTCATTTAAATAGAGGAATCTGTAGCACTCCAATTTCAGAGAGGGTAACTAGGCACTATTCTAACAAATAAGGTAAGTATATCTATGAATAGAGGATTCACACAAATTTCACTGGGACAGTTGATAACACAGCATGTTGAAATACACTAAATGCATTGAAATGGTGACACTGTTGGTATGCAGTGTAATTCATGCATGGCTTTGTCTGGTGTTAGTCGCTTTTCCAAATTATTTAAACTCTGGGGAGGTGGATGGGTAGAGGAGTGGGTGTTGGTAGATAATACTATAGCAACTATTCCAGAGCATTGTCTTGGTACAAGACTGTTACAGCCAGGACAATTACAAATAATAACACAAGAATCTAAACCCAATTATTTACTAAGGACCTGTTTTTCATTAACCAGAATGCTCAGTCATAAGGACTCCTTTTTTTTAATACATCCCAGTATTACTGTTTCTGTTAATTGTTTAACTGTCATCTTTAATAAAGGTTTACTTTATCATCACAATCTTTAATCACGGTGTATTCCAGGAGAGACAGCAAAACATTAAAATACAGCTCATCTCACACCTGTCAGGACTTGCAGAGACAACTGTCAGCAATTAATTCAGGGTTTTGAGATTTTTTTGAAGCTGTTCTATACCCACTTTCCAGCAGTTTCTGAGAGTT
The DNA here is from genome assembly GCA_013389885.1 of Geococcyx californianus. Taxonomy (NCBI): domain Eukaryota; kingdom Metazoa; phylum Chordata; class Aves; order Cuculiformes; family Neomorphidae; genus Geococcyx; species Geococcyx californianus. Next base: position 211,154 of record VWPV01001804.1, on the reverse strand, counting down.
CATAGGCCTCTTGAAACGGACCATATATTCAGAAGCATTAATGAAATGTATGTAACTTTTTTTGCTTGAAAAATTGGTTGCATTAAGGACATCAGAGAGGAAATGGAATGCTTCATATTTTAACTTATTCTAAATTAATCTTAGAAAATGAACTCTTGACTCAACTTTATGAATTATTTTGTAGTAATGAATCTGAATACACATTATCAGTATTGAACAACTCAGCACATAAGGTTGTAAAGTTGATGTTCCTGTGACATTAGTGGGTATCCTATTTAATCAAGGCAATAAGCACAGGCATGCATTCACACGTGGATGCACAAGTCCTCATTCATCCTCTATGGGATGATACCTACCACCAAACAGCCATCTTTTATTCGTAAATGTAAATATTTAGCAGCTGGCCCTGTTGATGTCTCATAGAGCTTCTTACAGATTGTAGGATGTACATAAATACAAAACTTAATGGAACTACATTAACAACATAGATAAAGTTATGAGTATGTTACTTAAAAGGTTAAGCAGTAATATGTAGCCATGACAAAATAATTACAATGTAGGTTGGCATCTGCCTTGCTTTAATATTCAGCTTTTAACATTACAAAGATGGAAATATTCCAGCAATACCAGAATTATACAAATGGATGTAAATGAATATTCAAAATAAGAAACTTCAATTTCTGTTATAGCCTCTGTGTGAAAGAGAAAAACGATGCAAAGAATTTACTGACCAAACACCTAGTATATATCTTGAAAGACCCTAAACGTTAAGATAACTGCATTCAAGTCTGCAGTCATTCACTAACTTTTATAAAAACCTTCAACCTCAGAAGCTCAGCTAAAAAGTATCTAGATCAAACAGGGAACTCATTCCTTCTGACAGTCCCAAATTTAATTTCCTTTATAATGAGAAAAACTGTTACAAACTTACTCAGCACATTTGGAATTCAGTGTTTCTCTCTGCTTTAACACCATGATGTAAGATATCTAGAGCAAACGTTTTTATAAGGCTATACAGGAGACACTTCTTGAACCACCAGAAGAACTACCTGAGGTGCTATGAAGAACTCACTTTTTTGCTCCCTTCTCCTAAGATGCACTTTACAAACTTAAGATTAGGCCTTCAGGACCTAGCCTGATTCTTCTTCCTCCTGCTTCCACCAAACTGCTTGTTAGGTCTCACTCCCAACACCAGCAGTATTGCCCCCCTCCACCCCTCTCCCTGCACAATGGAAGAGGGTGTCTGTGTGGCAAATTGGAGACCGACAAATCTTCCAGGGTAAATTCAAAAGCAGTGTTTATTTTGGGCACAGCCAAAATAACAAACCTGATACTTGGGTGAACTCCGAGTCACAGCTTCTCAAAGTTGCAAAACCAGATTTCAATCTGTTCAGATTACAATCTGATACCCTGAACACAGCCAAGGCAGCTAAACAAAACTACAACATATCTGGCATTTGATCCAATAGACCATAGTGCCATAGAAAGGAGATATAGTGAGAAGTGAGAGGGAGATCTAAAGGAAAGAGTAGCAGGGGAGAGGAGGAGAAAAATAGCCACCAATCCATGGGCTTTAGGAGCACGTGGTCCTGTAGTTCTACAGCACATCTACGTGTAGGTTCCCTGATGGAGTGGGCACGCACACCATGCCTTTCAGATCAGTTCTATTTATAGTACAAGTCCATTCCTTATTAGCAGATGGGGAAATGGTCTTGCTGTGCACGCACAAAAGCTCCTTTAAGAAGCTTCTGGAGTTGAGGTTGGGGGTTTGAGGGTCACTGGCTGTTACCCTTGCCAGAATCTCATCCTCTACAGCAGCTCAGTCAGTTCATCTCTTGATCAGGAGCCACAGCACTGAGATGAGAATACAAATAGTGTCATTCAATTTTTAAGACAACGATACAAGTAGAATCAATCTTTATACGGCCTCATTTCGCAAAGAATCTTTGACAATGTGGTATTTCAGTCATGCCCACCAAAAGCCTTGTGTAGCTTCTGTCTCAAAGATCTCAGTTGTTGTTAGGCAGAACAGTGGAGATAAAAATAAGGATGTGATTGAGCAAAGCAGTTGTTGGTCACAAAAAACTTACCAGGCAGAAAACAAAATCTTAAAGGGAGGACTCTACTTTTAAAATGTATTTAATAACCGTCAGTTAGATGAAGAGCATGCTAATATAGCCCTAACCTGAAAACACAGCTGACCAAGAAAAGAGGATACAAAATGGAATGTAACTGAAACAGCACAAAGGGAAAGCTATGTACATACATCTGACTTTCCCAGTTGATGGGTAAAATGATCTGGGTCATTGCAATTACAGCCTTTTATAAATATGTTACAAACCACATAGTTTATATCTAAAAGAGACTCTTAAATATTTTATCTGGGTTTGTATCACATTAGAGAACTTTCCTGATTGTCAGCAGCAGGTACCTCTCTCCTATTCCTTTCAGTACTAATTACCAAAGGGGCTTCCATCCATTTTACAGAGGTTATTATGATGTAATATGCACATGAGTAAAAATAAGTGCTTTCTCTCCAACATTAAGATTTCCCAATATTGTAAAGTTGCATTTATCCCTTCCATACAGAAGCATACTGTGTTTCACAACCATTCACCTGTATGTAGCCTTCCAAAGCTTTTATGCAGACTGACTTTTCTTGCTTCTACACCTTTAAAAAAGATATTCCCCTTGTGTTTCCATCCACTTGGTTTCACATTTTCCTGTACACCAACCAATTTAGCTGATTTAAAAATATAAGTAAAATAAATTCATGCAGTTCACCGCTGAGAGCAAAAGAAGTTGAGCAACCATTCTGGACAGAAACATATTTAGACCTCCAAAATGTGTGTGTTTTAATACAAACCAGAACAGATCAAGAAGCAAAAACTAGAGTGTTTTAATTTTTGAAATCCATGAGCCATGATATAAGCAGGAAAGGGCAGTTTGTGTAACTTCTGTTGGATGAGGGTGACCTATATAGATAACAGTTTAGGCATGTCTTAGGTATGTTTAATGTAACCTCATCTGAAAAAAACAAGTGCGTATATGGATTATTTGCCACATTTGCCTTTATCTTTAGGCAAGTACAGAATTGTCAGGTGATAGACAGAACAATTTCTGTATCAGCTTAAAACCAGCAGCAACAATGTGTGGATTGTTTTAGACTGTGAAATCACAGTGGGTGACAGGATTAAATAAGTGAACTGTAGAGAACAAGCACTAGTAGATCAAGATTTCTATGAGACATTTGACAAGGCATAGAGTGCCTAAATCCCACATCTGAACAAGGAGAGTATGCTTTGAGCACATGAAGCTGACTCCAAGCCAGCTAATTCTCAACTTGTGTACTAGACACTTGAAATATTCCATGGTGAGCAGCAATACTTCCTACATCAGTGCAACGTTATTCATTAATTTTAACAGCCTATCCCAAATCTAGAAAGTATGTACCAAAATAAGGAAGAAAGAAGATATTGTACCTGCTGACCTGCTGAATGGGACAAGACTGGAGAATTCAAAGGGCCGACCCTGAGCATCACCACAGACTTGCTGATCAGCTTGTCTAAGATTGCTGGCTCAAGCAGATTATGTCAATACTAGGAACACATTACTGAGTCCCAATCCAAACTTACCTGTGCAAGAAGGCAGAAATCAGGAAGTCACTGGGAGTCCTTCCTGCCACAATTGCACATCACACTGTTATTAAAGAGCATGCCCTTTGTTTCAAGATAATTACACTTAATGCTGCTAAATAAAGCAAGATCAGAGCAAGCCAAAGCATGATCACTGACTGTTCACTCTGTTTAGTTGTTAACATACTTCCCAACTCCAAGACAATGATTTCCTGAAGAAATCATGGGCAAGGCAGAATCAGATTTGTTTCCTTTCAGACTAGAGTCTTCTGTCTTATCCAGCAGGCTCTGAAGACTCAAGTCGCCCACATAGTCTCCCACTATACCCCATAAAATGCTATGGGGTAGGTAAACAGCACTCTTTGATGCTGCAACAGAGCTGTGACATTCATGCCAGGCACTCTGGACTGAAAATGCCCTCCTAACAGTCAAAGAACAGTCAGTCTTCCTTAGGGGCACATGGGTGCTGCATGGGGCCTATGGAAGGCCAGGAAAAAGTATGATGTACCATTAATTCAGCCATTTGAGACCACTTGCACACAAGACCTGACAATGGTCTGTGGCCCTGTTGTATTTAAAAGAGCAAATATAGTTTCTAAGTTTCAAGATTATCTCCGCCAGTGTTCCAGAGTACAACAAATTAGGAAATGGCAATATGGAAGTACAATCCCCAGACAAAACAGAAACGTTAACTACTAATCAAAAACCAGCAAAAACCAGAAACATGTAGAAGAGGAACAGGGAAGTTTTAATGAATATATAAGCAGGTAGAAATCAACATATATTGAAATAAAAAATAGGATACGGGTAGAATTCTAAATAATATGAACTTGTATTAATCTAACTGTCATTTGAATTAAAGAACAATAAGTATCTGCTGTAAATGCTAATTACAAGTAGAGGAAGTTATTATCCTAAGGCTTGAAAATATTTTCTTTGCGTACTAATCCATCTTTTGACAAGTGTTTCTTCTACTGCAGTTACAGGAAGAATATATTCTTTGGTTCATTTTCTAACTAATTTAGTTCAATAACAACTTCATTCAAAACTGGAAAATCAAATAGGAGCAGAAAAAAGGAGGGAAAGCTGTTTTTCTTTGTTTCAATCTGAGAATATAATCAGGTACGTGGTAGTAAGATCTCAGAGACTTCTGAAACCTTGCAGGAATCAGCAGTGACATTTGCTTTAAATTATTTGAATCAATTTTTTATATGTGTGTTCTGTGGTCAGAATACAATTTGTCATGGTGTTGGGAAACTATTCCTGTCAGATGTTATCTTGCTTGTGATTTTTCACTAGATGAATCAATGGTGTTTTGATGTGCTTCAGGGCCTCTTGAACTCATGTTCACCCTGTGACTTAAGGGTTTGTGGGTCTAATTTTACACTTGGATGGCAACTCTTTGGCTCCATCTCTGATGAAAAAATGTACAGAAGGCAGCAGCAACACAGCAGCAGGGCTTTCCCAGCCAAAACAGGCTGCCATATTACCTCTTTCTTGGCCTCCAACCAGCACTGGCAGACTGTTGAGTGCTATTTTTTTGGGTAATAATTGCTCGCCAGTATAACCTCAAGGCCATGATGCCTTTTTCCATCTCATCTCTTTTACATGAAAGAAAAGCAGAGATTAGAAGCAGCATTTTCCTCGGGTTCAGAGAAGAAATCTGTCTAGCACCACCACATCTGCTTCTGAGAGTTCTTAGTTCATCTGAGAGACTAAAACAGCAGGAGGATGGGTAGTATAATTCTTGCGAAGTACTTAAAAGTAGGAAAAAAATGAAAGGAATCTCATCCTTCCTGAGTTGGCTATGTTGGAAAAATTTCCGGGAAGTTTTGCAGCTGAACTCATGGTAGCAAATGGAAAAGAAGGATGAGGATTGATTTTGTGTAAGGAAGTCCATTTCTTAATTATAAACACTTTTTACCACTTTATAAAGAAAAGCTGGTGATAATAATGATGATATGGAATGAGAGCTTCTCCATATAATGCAATACCACGTATTGCCCTTACTAAGCTAACAAAGCTACAACAGCATGTGTAAGCATAATTGTGGATCCTCAGGCTGTACTCTGCTTTTTCCATACTGGAACAGGTGTTACTGTGTTATTTGTGAGCAGGATGTGACAAAATATTTCTGCTAGATGAGAAATGGAACAAGTAACAAAATGAGACTGTGTGTTTTCCTCACCGATCAACTTCATAACTCTGCTCTGTTGGATGATGACATTCTCCATATACCTCCCCAATGTCTGCTCAGGCTGTTGCCTGTGTGGACCCACTGATGTAAAATGCCTGTTATCACTGTTTTTACAGAAGTAAAATATGGAATGAAAAATGGAATTATGCCTGGTCACCACTTCCTGCTTCATTTAGCTGTGAGGCTGCTTGTTCTGCAGGTTTGCAGTGTGTGAGAGCTGGAATGACCAGCCCTTTGTTAGCACTTCTTGTATTTCTGCAGCACGACTCCTCCTGATGAATATTTATTTTTATAGTGTTATTTTAGAACACTTTCTGATATCTTTAATAGTAATAGGGTGCCTAGATACCAGCTGTCTAAAAATACCTATAAAGATCTGATATACTGATTAGGCACAAAGAGCGAACTCATGAAGAAAGAACTGAAACACAAAGTAAAAGACTTAGAAAGTGCTAAAGCAAATAAAGTGTTGTGAAAACTGTAACTTGATATAAAAAGCTTGAGGAAAAATCTAGAAAATACATGGAAAATGAAGAAAACTTATTTAAAGAGCAAAATTATGTTAAACAATGAAAAGCTTGGAATATAAGCAGAGAGATGTGGGAAAGTGGTAAAACATGAAGCAGCTGGATCTACATTTTAAATGCAGTATGGAGAGACTAAAAACATAACAACTATAATTTTAAAGTTCTGTCTTCTTCAGCAAATTTAACTCTTTGTGAAATACAGGCGAGAATTGATTGTTTTCTGGCAGTTTTGCATTCCTGCATTTGACATGCTGATGCTTATGGTTCTTAGGTTCTGAATATCAGACTGAATATCATGTATTCTTTCTGCTCAATAATAAACTAATATCAAGAAACAGAAAACCATCTATATTATTTTCAGTCTGCTTTAAAGAGGATCCACCAGTAGATTAACTGGCATTTTCCATAAAATCTGTGGTACTTTGTTGTTCTTTATATTAAAGATAAGTTTCCACCAGAACATAAAAAAATACAGTTTACATACACACAGAATCTTCTGATCTGTATTCAAAACCAATTTGCTATTGTCCATAACATGTGCTTTTTGTCATCCACACTCTTCAGAGCCTGAAATGAATAACTTCATCGTATTCATCTTCAAAATGCTTAGAACCTTACCAGGGAATAGAATGCAATCTCTACAACTGGTGGAAAATTCCTTCAGTCAATAGCTGGCTGCTGCTTATTTGCTTATGGTACAGGTTGGCAGACCCGTCTGTATTAACAGGCAAATCTCAAAATGTTGCTTTGCTCACTTATTAGTTTTACATAGTGATCTTCAAGACCACGTTTATAACCTTTTCTCTTAACTCTGTATCTGACTGAACATCTATTTTCATTGTACTGATCCCACCTGCAAAATCCTACTCTTTCTGCTCCTCTGGATTTTACAAAGTCAAAAATTGCCATATAAAGGACACGAGCTGTGATTTGACAGTGCAGCTGAGGGGAATAAAATGAGGAAGATAAATATATCATTTTATCTTCTACTCAGGGTTGTTCAAGGATACCAAGAAAAGAAAACAAGCAGTTCCTTGATGGAAGAAAATGTTGTGCAGAATCAGTGAAAATCCAGGTTACTTGCAGATGATAAAAAGCCCTCAGACAACTTTGCAGCAGTTAGCTAGAATTCCAGCTTTTAACCAGAAATCTCTTCCTTTCTTAAAATCATTGCAGATAAGACAAGAATGGGAGAGTTCAGAATGTGGTCAAATATGAAAAATATGCTTGTAGAAGATAAATTAAATAGATGTCATTATACCTATTTACATGAAGAAATCTATAGGACAACTTTAAATCACTGTACATAATGAACTTATTAGGGCTTTTGTAATTTGTAAGCTAACATGGGAAGCTCAGCTTTACTGGTAGCTGTTTAAAGTGAGACTTCGTTCACTGCACACTTAGAGATCTAAGCCGAGTGAAAGCTTGCACCTATGATTTACCTTCTACCGGGCAGTGCATGTTTCAGAATCCTCCACAGAAATTCAAGCTGGAATTTTACTGTAAAGGCCTCTCCTAGATAGACACTCATAGCCCACTGACATGTAGTGATTACTTGTGCATTAAAACTAGAGGGGTATATGAACTGTCGCAAAAATTTGAATCAACTCATTAAGACTTCTGCAGAAAAATGACCTACTTATCTCTGATAGACTTGACTGTGCCTTGTTTCATAGCTTTAATTTTTTCCCTCTTTAATGATAAGCTAATTATCATTCCACCAACACTGACAAAACTACCATTTTTCAAAGTAAAATTCCATACAAGATGTGGAGGAAAAAAGGAAACGGAGAAGACTATTAATAAGATGAACTTGCATGTGAATTTTGAAAGCATGATTCTTACTCACTTTGAGTTCCAGTTTAATTTAGCACCCCTACAATCCAACAGAAGTCTAAATGCATCTTAATCAGACCCTGGGAACAAAAAAAGTAAGATTGGTATACTTGGTATCCAAATGTTTTGAAAATGCATTGAAGTTATTATGAAAGCACAAAACCCAGAGGCTACCTAAATTCAACTGAAGTAAAGTAAACTAGCATTCACAGCTAGAGAGCATAAGGTGACACATGACTGAAGTATAATTAGAATTCTATAACTAATATACAGGATTATATTTTAAATACTGTATTGCTTGATACTATATTATGCCTGACAGACTGCTATAACTATAATGTGTGTAAGTATATATGTATTTATTTATGTATACACACATCTACATAAATATGTGTGCACACCCAAGATACACAGATGACACCACCCCAGGGCCACCAGCTGCTCTGCTCGTGTGCAGGACTGCCATCCAGAGGGACCCAAACAGGCTGGAGCCATGGGCCAACAGGACCCTTAAACAATTCATTGATGGCAAAGGTAAAGTCCTGCACCTGTGAAGAAACAACCCCCTGCAACAATGCAGCCTGAGAACTTCCAGGCTGGAGTAGCTCTGTGGAAAATGTTGTAGGGGTGCTGGCAGGCAGCAAGATGAATGTGAGCCAACACCATCTAGGCAGCAGCAAAAGCCACCAGTCTCATGGAAGTCGTTATCAGGTCAATCAAGATAAGGGATTATTCTCCTTTATGCAACATTCAGATCACACCCAGAATATCGCCCCCAGCTTTGGGCCTCCCAATACAACAAATAGGCAAATTTAGGGGAGAGGGATGAAGCTGGTAGGGATTGGATCAGTGACTCACTAAGCAGAGGCTACGTACTCAGGGCTTGTTCAGCTGGACAAGTTTTTACTGTGTGAGACCTAACAGCAGCCCCCGAGGACCACCAGGGAGGCAATCAAGAAGATGGAGACAGGGTCTTCATGGTGGTGAACGGATAAAAGACAATGGGTGTAAACTGAAATGAGAAGGTCAAACTAGATGTAAAGAGGAATGTTTTCCCCATGAGGAAAGTCCATCAGGTCACCCAGAGAGTCTCCATTCTCGGAGGTTTTCAAGACCAAACTGGGTACAGCCACAAGCAACATGTACTGCTCAGACAGCTAGCCCTGCATCCTTAATAGGAGGTTGGACTAGAGACCTTCACAAGGCCATTCCCACTCAAGTTATGCTATCATACTATAACATACTATATATTTAAGCTATATACCTGTATGTACATTGATGCTAGATACGCTGGAGAAACTAATAGACTAGGCTACATGGCCTGTACTAGAATATGATAAATTACATATAAAAGTTAATTGCAGGGACAATGTAGGAAATGTTCTTAAGCTTTACTGCTTTCCCTAGACCACAGTTTCTACAGGTCCTTGAGCTTTTAGATTCAAATCATTTACTGAAATCAATAGAAATTCTCAAAAAATGAAACTAGGTACTTCAGGGCATATTCCTCAGCTGGGATCCTTTTGTGTGCTTGATTCCACAGAAACTATTTCTGAGAATAAGAACAGCAGGATGGGTTTCAGTGTTTGCATACTGAAAAACTGAGAAAAGATACGAATAAGCACTATGAAGAATGCTTCAGATGGCAAGATTTTAAGTCAGTAGAAGCAGACTTTTTGTACTCTGGAATGTTTATCAAGATGCAAAGATAAAGAGGATCTTCTCGGCCACTAAACCTTCTATGGTGAATAACTGTCTTATAATACTTTTTCATAAATGGATAAACGCATTTTAAGAGTCCTTTATTTGAAATTTTACATGTGGAATTTTAACATCTCTGATAGAAAATCAAAGCTGACTTGCTTTGGCTGCATAAGCAAAACAGAATCTCCATTTTCTTCCAAGAATAATATCAATAAATAGGAAGCCAAGCAATACTTAGTAAGAAATGGCATTTTTCTTTAAAATATCCATCCAGACATAAACAGAATAAATTAAGCATTCTTATTTCTCATATTTCAGTAGTTCACGTAAACACTATTAGTGGGTCAAATCATTTAAAGATTAACTTTCAATCAATGTAGTCTTTTGACACAGAATTCATAGAATCATAGGTTTACCTGGTTGAAAAAGACCTCTGAGATCATCAGCTCCAACAGTACCTATCCCCTTACTAAACCACGTCCCTAAGGAACTCATCTACCCATCTTTTAAACACCTCCAGGGATGGTGAGTCAACCACCTCCCTGGGCAGCTGTGCACCACCTTTTTGGTGATATTTTTCCTAATGTATAGTCTAAACCTTTCCTGGCACAACTTTTGGCCATTTCCTCTCTTCCTACCTCTTGTCACTTGCGAGAAGATACAAGCACCCACCTTGCCACAACCTCCTTTCAGGCAGTTGTAGACAGTGGTGAGGTCTCTCCTCAGCCTCCTCTTCTCAAAGCTAAACAACCCCAGTTCCCCCAGCTGCTCCTCACAGGACTTGTTCTCCATCCCCTCACCAGCCTCGTTGCCCTTCTCTGCACACGCTCCAGCCCCTCAGTGTCCTTCCTGTAGTGAGGGGACCAAAACTGAACCCAGCACTCGAGGTGTGGCCTCACCAGTGCTGAGCACAGGGGCACAATCACCTCCCTTCTGTGTTCTAGTTTTTATTCCTTATAATTTATGTCCAATGCCTGACATACTGGAGCTAGCCAGAAAGTGGCTGCAATTTAGATTAACAAAATCAATTACAAAATTTACTGACAGAAGGTATTTTTAAACAACAAAAAGGAGAGTATATAGTACAATCAGATTTAGACAGGAAACAACCCTCGTGTTTAATATGTTTTTGCAACTACAGATTCAGTCTTATCACAATAGGACAAAGCTTTAACTCATGGGAATAGTTCTGCATTATTTAATTAGGATTATTGAGAAGTGACATGAGCAAGAACCTGATGGATTATACTTTCCCTTGTGAAAAGAAAAAGGTTTCTTAGAGATCATATAGATTTTTGTAATGAAAATACAGAAAACTTATTCAGAACTGCAATAAAGGTATTACAATCTAGATTGTACTTATTGATTTTAAAATAATCTAATTTACACATTGTTAAAGACAAACAAAACTTCCTAGAAGGAACAGTCTATATTAGATGGAGCCTCATGAAGGCAATGCCTTCTTTGCTACAGAAATCTAAAATGACATTAAAATAAATACTAAAACCACAGTTGGTCAGAAATCGATCTTGGAAGTCTGATACTACTCTGTGGTCTCTGATTCAGAAAAAAGATTTAATCTTGGAAATATGAGCATATGGATCACTTTCAGAAATTCTCATCTTTTTTAAAGACTTCTTCCTGCAAGCTTTTAGCTATATATCTTGCCACACTTCTCTCTTCCAATGTGACACACAAAACTAAGCAATGCACTTATTTGAAACAAGAATTGCATCAAGTTATATTTTGAATGTCACCTAGACTTTCATGTTATCCCCTTTTAAAGTGTTAAACAGCACAAACTTTAAGAATTTTTTTTCATGTGAACTGCCCCCTGATATATTATATTTGGCTTCAGTTCCACAAAAACATAGACTTAATGTTTGTTCATTTAACTGATCTTGAACTGAATAGTAGACTCAATGTAGATAGTGTTTCTTCCACTTCACAAAAGCTTTGAAAAATCTGAACAATTTTTAAACAAGAATTTAAATTCCTCTCAATTTTTTTTTTTGCGGAGTAAGCAAGAGGTCTGTCAGAGACTACATCTAAAAGCAGAAAAGGAAAAGGATGAGGCCAAAAGGTAAGATCCAGGAAAGCAAGTAATATAAGCATCATGACATAACACTGCTGATTTTCATCAGTGGTAGCCTTAATCTACTAACAGTCTTGGCATACCCACAGAGCCACTGAGCGTGTACAATATATCTTATCAGCCAGAAGCAATGTCCCACTGATACTCCCTATTCCTTTATTGTAAACAATAAGTAAGAGGCAGTGTAAGTGTTCTAGGAGTTTCTCATGGGGAATTTTTGCCTCAGGTTCCACTCTTCTAGAGATACCATCCGTTTCCTCATCATTCTTATTGCAACATATTTCTCAGGTGGCCAGACTTTGAGGTATTACTGGACACACATGGTGACATTTCTCCCAGTGAAACACAGCTGCAAGTAGAATTTTAGAGTATGAGTGAAATAATGGATACTGGCACCTCCAAAATTCAGGTTTATTTGAAATAATACTTTTTCAAGAATCACTTGGGAGTACTACTAAGTCACCAATTTGACATGTTGTAGCAGTATACAGTATAAGGCAAGAGACCACTCTCACTCGATGGGTGTAAAATAGCTACCTGTAGTCCAGCTGGTTAACTAATGTTTAAGATCAGTTTCAAATCAGTGGAGAAACAAATTTATACAGCCAAGAACGTATTTTGGGTGACTACATGGGGGTTTATTTATTTTTTTTACAAAATATTTCTTACATTCCTAGACAGAGACGGAACAAACAAAAAAAGGCAGTTTTCATTATTCAGAAGTTCGTGATGGCTTTCTAGCCAGATATCTGACAAAAAGGTTTTTTTTCATTCTTTCATCCTTCAGCTAAACTCTCTTTTTCTGTCTTCTCAATCCTTTACCCTTGAGACTTTCAATACAGCTTGGCAATTCCTTTGCCATACCTTTTATTTTCTGTTCCAGAAACACCTTTACTTTTCTAGAGTTCTTTTTCCAGCCTCTTTATGAAGACCAGTGCCTCTATCAGTATGTTCTATTGTTTCAACTACCTCCAAATAGGAAGACATTTAATTATTCCTTCATTTAACCTGAAAGAGAGTCAATCTAGCATGCTATCAGCTTCAGTGAGTGTGCCTGTTGATAGATTTAATATGTTTGCAACCAACAATACAGTGAAACACAGTGAGAAAACAGTACTGTTAGCTCCATTTTATAACCAAAACCAGAATAAAATACTTGCATTTTTATTATTATTATACTTTAGTCCTCTTCTTATAGCAGAAACTATGTAGGCAAGTTACTGTCCTTATGGTAAATTTAGTAAAATGATTAGTTATTTTATATTACAATAATGTTAATAAATAGCAGCATGCAATCCATACTGGATTCTAAGATATCAGCAGCCACCTAATTGTAATAGCAAAGTATCACTTTAATTAAAAAACTCATTAAATAACTAGGGGATTGATTGCATTATCCAAGTGTGCTTTCATATCAGTAATAATTCAGCAACTTTAACAGGAAGAAAAAGGAGAACAAGGAAGAAAAAAATACAAATAATAATTTCCTCCCAGGAAGCCTGCTTTTTTTGTTCTCAAGGTCACAGAATGGAGGGTGTCTGTTTCTGAATGAATGTATGAGGATATACTCATATGACAAGGTTAAACTCTCCCTGTGTGTCAGATAGCCAGTTCACAGCCTCTTCTTTGTGCTTAATAATAGGTGTCAATTCTTGAGAAATTAGTTTTCTTTTTCCTTCACGAGTGATGCCCACTTATTTATTCTCAGTGCAATACTAATGGTTGGAAACTTGGACCAAGTGGCATCCACTGACCATACAGATTCAGTCAGGAGAGCTTCAGGGTTCTGGCTATCAGTTTTGGCACACAAAATTTATCTCTAGGAAAAGCTTTTTTCAAAAAACTTGGTGTAACTATACATTGCAGAAGAGGATGACATTAAGACCACAGCAATTAATAAGTGTGAAGACCATGGTTATTAATATATGTAAGCCTCCTGTCCACACAAGTCACACAATTTGATTGTCAGAGCCTGTGTCAACACAGCACTCATTTACTTGGCCTTCCATGATGCATGTGAAGTATTTAGAACAGATGTATCTTCAACAGAATGCAATAATATTCTTGGATTTTTCCAGGATACACATAATTCTCCATAGCTATTTCAAATTTTTTATCCTCGTATTTTTTTCTGACAAAAATATGTGCTTTCCTTTAAGTCATATTTTCATGTTAAGAATGTACTGTTCAGCTAAACATTTTGATATTCTATGTGAAAATTCAAGACAAAATGGTATTATGAAGTGTAAATAGTGACATTTTGAAAATGTTTCATTGGAATCGATTTTTAGAAACAAAACATGCTCCTTCTAGCATAATTTTTTTTGACATGTCAGCATTGTCATATTTCAAGATAAATAAAGTCTTTCTAAAGACTAAGAACACTTTATGTGGCATGAATCCTATTTTTCACACAGCTCTACTTTTTCTCTTAGAGATCTTTTCAACAAGCAATTCCTCATTAAAGTTTTCCACCTTTTTCTTCTCTATCTCTGTGTTTCCCCATAGACCAGCGATTTGTTACTGTTACGGCTAAAACTGTTACTTTAGATTTTAATCATAAAACCTCTACCCTCTGTAAGTCTAAAAAATCAGTCTCTTGCGGGGTAAGAAGACTAAACATCCCCAAATGCACCATTTTATATGTACAAGTAATTTTGTGCTTTTAGTGAGTTCTGTCATGTCAGTAAAGTTGCATTCCAGGACTCCAGTTGTTGCACACATTAAAAACCCAAGCTTGTAACTGAGAAATAAGAAAAACAGGAGATGGTTTGACCATGTTTATAAATGTTGTAATTTACCATTGCATTTTCTTCATTTATATATTTTATGTCCATGTATTTTTATATTTTCCGTAAATGCATTTGCATAGGACTGCACTGACAAAACACTTATTGAAGACACAAAAAAAACCAAAAACCAACACGACCTCCACCAAAAATCTCACTATCAAGAGAAAAAAATATGTCCCTCAGGATTTATTTCCACGCGAGTTTAACAAGACCTCATCACTTAGCAGAGTGAATGAAAGGCTCTACTCAGACACCTCAGAGGAAGTGAAGCTGTTATTTGAGTTAATACACCATATAATGTATTTCTAATCTAGAAATGG
The DNA here is from genome assembly GCA_013389885.1 of Geococcyx californianus. Lineage (NCBI taxonomy): Eukaryota > Metazoa > Chordata > Aves > Cuculiformes > Neomorphidae > Geococcyx > Geococcyx californianus. The sequence goes on along the minus strand of VWPV01001804.1, from coordinate 196,045 downwards.
CGAATGCTTAAATGGTAAGTTTGTCCTAATCCACATTTAACATTATTTGGAAAAGGAGAACATGATTTAAAGAACTAACAGGGCTCAACGAAGACTAAGATATATTATTTTTTAAATTGTAATTTAGATTTTTAATTGTATTTTAAATTTGTAATTGAAGCAATAGGCTGCTAATTTAAAAACAAACAGAGAAAAAAAAAAAGAACAAAATTGAAGTTTATTTCTGATCTTGATCCAAAAAATATTGGGGTATCTCCTTTTCTAAATAAATTGAAGGAAATTATTGTTTCTTAGAAATATTGACTATTTACACAGTGATCCACATCTTTGAGCCTTGATGGTCACAAGTGACAAATAAAGGCCTCAACATCTCGAATTCCAGCCCAAACTCATCTCCATAAAACCATGTTGCCTGTCACTCTAATTAGGGAAGATAAGACAGAAATAAATATTTTGCTGTTTACAATATTTTGCCTGGAAAAGTTCACTTCACTAAAGCAAGCAATTAGACAAGAGTCTTAAGTAATATCCACTGTTACCATGCTGAGGTAAAGACTTCAAAGACCTCCCCTAGCATGTAATATTTTAATATGCCTTTCTTAAAAACAACAAAAAACCAAACAAAAAACCAAAACAAAGTTTGATTGGCAGTGAACTTCGAGCATATGCTCTGTGTTGAAGTCCACAGAATTTACTTAAGTTCTCTGAAATATGGTGCTGTTCTTATGGAGGAGTTGTTTGTGACTGTACAGATAGAGCACTACTTCAGTACGTGCTGTCACCCGCTTCCTTCAAATACGATGCTGTGATATAAATGATGAGTGAAAAAATCAAATGACTGTAAAAACCAACCAAAACCAAAACGTGTCTCATCTGCTATTAGTGCAGAAGAGGACACATTTCTTGCCTCCGAAGTTCTGCAAGTTTTCCCACCTGGACTGAGTCAGAAATATGAGCAGATGCATCTTTCCAGGGTAACCTAGGTGATGCTGATATAAATAGCTCCAAGGGAAAATGAAATAGATAAAAAAAGGATGCTTGTTTATTCTATGTGTTGGCATTGTTTGAATTAATTAAATTTTTTTGCAAATGAAAGAGTGGTATCCTTGAATATAAAGCAGTTTCCTTTAACTGCAATCTCAATGACAC
>VWPV01001804.1:141544-194633 GCA_013389885.1 Geococcyx californianus | reverse complement strand
ATATATTATATTTGGCTTCAGTTCCACAAAAACATAGACTTAATGTTTGTTCATTTAACTGATCTTGAACTGAATAGTAGACTCAATGTAGATAGTGTTTCTTCCACTTCACAAAAGCTTTGAAAAATCTGAACAATTTTTAAACAAGAATTTAAATTCCTCTCAATTTTTTTTTTTGCGGAGTAAGCAAGAGGTCTGTCAGAGACTACATCTAAAAGCAGAAAAGGAAAAGGATGAGGCCAAAAGGTAAGATCCAGGAAAGCAAGTAATATAAGCATCATGACATAACACTGCTGATTTTCATCAGTGGTAGCCTTAATCTACTAACAGTCTTGGCATACCCACAGAGCCACTGAGCGTGTACAATATATCTTATCAGCCAGAAGCAATGTCCCACTGATACTCCCTATTCCTTTATTGTAAACAATAAGTAAGAGGCAGTGTAAGTGTTCTAGGAGTTTCTCATGGGGAATTTTTGCCTCAGGTTCCACTCTTCTAGAGATACCATCCGTTTCCTCATCATTCTTATTGCAACATATTTCTCAGGTGGCCAGACTTTGAGGTATTACTGGACACACATGGTGACATTTCTCCCAGTGAAACACAGCTGCAAGTAGAATTTTAGAGTATGAGTGAAATAATGGATACTGGCACCTCCAAAATTCAGGTTTATTTGAAATAATACTTTTTCAAGAATCACTTGGGAGTACTACTAAGTCACCAATTTGACATGTTGTAGCAGTATACAGTATAAGGCAAGAGACCACTCTCACTCGATGGGTGTAAAATAGCTACCTGTAGTCCAGCTGGTTAACTAATGTTTAAGATCAGTTTCAAATCAGTGGAGAAACAAATTTATACAGCCAAGAACGTATTTTGGGTGACTACATGGGGGTTTATTTATTTTTTTTACAAAATATTTCTTACATTCCTAGACAGAGACGGAACAAACAAAAAAAGGCAGTTTTCATTATTCAGAAGTTCGTGATGGCTTTCTAGCCAGATATCTGACAAAAAGGTTTTTTTTCATTCTTTCATCCTTCAGCTAAACTCTCTTTTTCTGTCTTCTCAATCCTTTACCCTTGAGACTTTCAATACAGCTTGGCAATTCCTTTGCCATACCTTTTATTTTCTGTTCCAGAAACACCTTTACTTTTCTAGAGTTCTTTTTCCAGCCTCTTTATGAAGACCAGTGCCTCTATCAGTATGTTCTATTGTTTCAACTACCTCCAAATAGGAAGACATTTAATTATTCCTTCATTTAACCTGAAAGAGAGTCAATCTAGCATGCTATCAGCTTCAGTGAGTGTGCCTGTTGATAGATTTAATATGTTTGCAACCAACAATACAGTGAAACACAGTGAGAAAACAGTACTGTTAGCTCCATTTTATAACCAAAACCAGAATAAAATACTTGCATTTTTATTATTATTATACTTTAGTCCTCTTCTTATAGCAGAAACTATGTAGGCAAGTTACTGTCCTTATGGTAAATTTAGTAAAATGATTAGTTATTTTATATTACAATAATGTTAATAAATAGCAGCATGCAATCCATACTGGATTCTAAGATATCAGCAGCCACCTAATTGTAATAGCAAAGTATCACTTTAATTAAAAAACTCATTAAATAACTAGGGGATTGATTGCATTATCCAAGTGTGCTTTCATATCAGTAATAATTCAGCAACTTTAACAGGAAGAAAAAGGAGAACAAGGAAGAAAAAAATACAAATAATAATTTCCTCCCAGGAAGCCTGCTTTTTTTGTTCTCAAGGTCACAGAATGGAGGGTGTCTGTTTCTGAATGAATGTATGAGGATATACTCATATGACAAGGTTAAACTCTCCCTGTGTGTCAGATAGCCAGTTCACAGCCTCTTCTTTGTGCTTAATAATAGGTGTCAATTCTTGAGAAATTAGTTTTCTTTTTCCTTCACGAGTGATGCCCACTTATTTATTCTCAGTGCAATACTAATGGTTGGAAACTTGGACCAAGTGGCATCCACTGACCATACAGATTCAGTCAGGAGAGCTTCAGGGTTCTGGCTATCAGTTTTGGCACACAAAATTTATCTCTAGGAAAAGCTTTTTTCAAAAAACTTGGTGTAACTATACATTGCAGAAGAGGATGACATTAAGACCACAGCAATTAATAAGTGTGAAGACCATGGTTATTAATATATGTAAGCCTCCTGTCCACACAAGTCACACAATTTGATTGTCAGAGCCTGTGTCAACACAGCACTCATTTACTTGGCCTTCCATGATGCATGTGAAGTATTTAGAACAGATGTATCTTCAACAGAATGCAATAATATTCTTGGATTTTTCCAGGATACACATAATTCTCCATAGCTATTTCAAATTTTTTATCCTCGTATTTTTTTCTGACAAAAATATGTGCTTTCCTTTAAGTCATATTTTCATGTTAAGAATGTACTGTTCAGCTAAACATTTTGATATTCTATGTGAAAATTCAAGACAAAATGGTATTATGAAGTGTAAATAGTGACATTTTGAAAATGTTTCATTGGAATCGATTTTTAGAAACAAAACATGCTCCTTCTAGCATAATTTTTTTTGACATGTCAGCATTGTCATATTTCAAGATAAATAAAGTCTTTCTAAAGACTAAGAACACTTTATGTGGCATGAATCCTATTTTTCACACAGCTCTACTTTTTCTCTTAGAGATCTTTTCAACAAGCAATTCCTCATTAAAGTTTTCCACCTTTTTCTTCTCTATCTCTGTGTTTCCCCATAGACCAGCGATTTGTTACTGTTACGGCTAAAACTGTTACTTTAGATTTTAATCATAAAACCTCTACCCTCTGTAAGTCTAAAAAATCAGTCTCTTGCGGGGTAAGAAGACTAAACATCCCCAAATGCACCATTTTATATGTACAAGTAATTTTGTGCTTTTAGTGAGTTCTGTCATGTCAGTAAAGTTGCATTCCAGGACTCCAGTTGTTGCACACATTAAAAACCCAAGCTTGTAACTGAGAAATAAGAAAAACAGGAGATGGTTTGACCATGTTTATAAATGTTGTAATTTACCATTGCATTTTCTTCATTTATATATTTTATGTCCATGTATTTTTATATTTTCCGTAAATGCATTTGCATAGGACTGCACTGACAAAACACTTATTGAAGACACAAAAAAAACCAAAAACCAACACGACCTCCACCAAAAATCTCACTATCAAGAGAAAAAAATATGTCCCTCAGGATTTATTTCCACGCGAGTTTAACAAGACCTCATCACTTAGCAGAGTGAATGAAAGGCTCTACTCAGACACCTCAGAGGAAGTGAAGCTGTTATTTGAGTTAATACACCATATAATGTATTTCTAATCTAGAAATGGCGAATGCTTAAATGGTAAGTTTGTCCTAATCCACATTTAACATTATTTGGAAAAGGAGAACATGATTTAAAGAACTAACAGGGCTCAACGAAGACTAAGATATATTATTTTTTAAATTGTAATTTAGATTTTTAATTGTATTTTAAATTTGTAATTGAAGCAATAGGCTGCTAATTTAAAAACAAACAGAGAAAAAAAAAAAGAACAAAATTGAAGTTTATTTCTGATCTTGATCCAAAAAATATTGGGGTATCTCCTTTTCTAAATAAATTGAAGGAAATTATTGTTTCTTAGAAATATTGACTATTTACACAGTGATCCACATCTTTGAGCCTTGATGGTCACAAGTGACAAATAAAGGCCTCAACATCTCGAATTCCAGCCCAAACTCATCTCCATAAAACCATGTTGCCTGTCACTCTAATTAGGGAAGATAAGACAGAAATAAATATTTTGCTGTTTACAATATTTTGCCTGGAAAAGTTCACTTCACTAAAGCAAGCAATTAGACAAGAGTCTTAAGTAATATCCACTGTTACCATGCTGAGGTAAAGACTTCAAAGACCTCCCCTAGCATGTAATATTTTAATATGCCTTTCTTAAAAACAACAAAAAACCAAACAAAAAACCAAAACAAAGTTTGATTGGCAGTGAACTTCGAGCATATGCTCTGTGTTGAAGTCCACAGAATTTACTTAAGTTCTCTGAAATATGGTGCTGTTCTTATGGAGGAGTTGTTTGTGACTGTACAGATAGAGCACTACTTCAGTACGTGCTGTCACCCGCTTCCTTCAAATACGATGCTGTGATATAAATGATGAGTGAAAAAATCAAATGACTGTAAAAACCAACCAAAACCAAAACGTGTCTCATCTGCTATTAGTGCAGAAGAGGACACATTTCTTGCCTCCGAAGTTCTGCAAGTTTTCCCACCTGGACTGAGTCAGAAATATGAGCAGATGCATCTTTCCAGGGTAACCTAGGTGATGCTGATATAAATAGCTCCAAGGGAAAATGAAATAGATAAAAAAAGGATGCTTGTTTATTCTATGTGTTGGCATTGTTTGAATTAATTAAATTTTTTTGCAAATGAAAGAGTGGTATCCTTGAATATAAAGCAGTTTCCTTTAACTGCAATCTCAATGACACATACTGGGTATCTGTGTCCAGAATGGGCAGTCAGTGACCCCTATGCCTTAGTAGGTGAAGCCCAAGCCTTCTATTGCATCCTTAAAAATGAATGTATTTCAGTCCTGACCTTCATCTCTTGCTCTGATCCCAGCTCTGAGCCTTTTCTAACCAGAGACTGCCAGTTGTAAATAATGTGCTACATTTTGTAATGGTTCTTCGCTGTGAAAGAATATAACATAGAAATTGAACGACAGTGCTGGCTGTATTTCTACTTGTGGTTGACAGAAACCTGGCTCTCGGATCTGAAAGGTGTTTTACATATTTTACACTCAAGATATCCAGGTTAAGCACTAATACAGCTCTTACAAATACAGATTCTTCAAATAGATCTGTTATTTCAACTCATGTTAAGAAAATGAGCAATCAAAATTTAAATAATATCAAATGAAAGTACCTAGGTAACCCCTATGTATAACGACACTTCTCTAGAGTAGTGAGTCTCAGAGACCTTCTGTGTGATCTTCATAGCATATTCTTAAGAACTGGAATAATATTCTCTGTTTTCAATGAAAAGATAACAATCTAAGATACTTATTAAGTTTGCGATCTTCTTCATATTCAATCAAAATTTTCAAAAGTTATATTATTGGGTAATCCCAGGAATCATTTAACCTTGATCCTATAACTACTGCAAAACAAGAATATCTATATGCTTATGCAGAAATCTTACTTTCTGTCCCAGTATTAGTCGGAGCACAAGCAGAGAAACTTCTTTGATGTCACACACTCTTACTTTGCAAAAACTTCAATAAATGAGAACTACAGGCATCTATGCGGTCAATTTTTTTGCTATTCTTTAAAATGAATGTGATTATCTTTTAAGAAACCTGAACTAACCAGAATTTCAGAGTGTAGTAATAAACCTGCTGAGTAAAGAGGAGTTTATTATTTATAATACTGAATTAAATAAAAAAGAGAGCTCCACCTGTGTTGTATCAAGCTGAACCTGAGAACACAGCTGATAAGTATTCCCTAATTTACAGCTAGTAACTAGTCCTTCAGCATTTCCACTGCATACAAGGAGGAATATATTAGAATGTAGAACTGTAATTTTGTTATCCAAGATTCTCAAATACAGCCAAAATTGAGGGATACATGATACACAGTAAGAATTTTGATTAACCTCTGTTCAGACTTGATTAAAATTTCCCAATACTTCAGCAAACAGTCATGCTTCCAAACATTAGGGGCTTAAAGATGACAGGAATCAACTTGTTTAAGTAAAATAATATCACTATAGTGTGAAAGTACCACGTGACTGAGGGCATTGTCCAAATGCTTCTTGAATGCTGGCAGACTCGGTGCCGTGACTGCTTCCTTGGGCAGCTGTTCCAGTGCTCCACCACCCACTGGGTGAAGAACGTCTTCCTAATACCCAACTGAAACCTCCCCTGGCACATCTTCCTGCCATTCCCTTTAGTCCTATCATGGGCTGCAAGAGAGATGAGCACGTGTTTCACCTCCCTCCCTTGTGAGAAGGCAGTAAACAGCCATGAGATCCCCTCCCTCAGTCTCCTCCAGGCTGAAAGGATCAAGTGACTTCAGTCTCTCCTCATATGATTTCTCCTCTGGACCCTTAACCAGCCTTGTGGCCTCCTCTGGATGCTCTCCAGTAGCTTGATGTCCGCTTTTTATACTGCAGTGCCCAAACTGCACACAGTACTCGAGGTGGGGCCTCACCAGTGCAGAGCAGAGCGGGATAACCACCTCCCTCGACTGGCTGGCAATGCCGTGCTTGATGCACCCCAGGACACAGTTGGCCCTCTTGACTGCAAGGGCACATTGTTGACTCACATTCAATTTGTTGTTGACCAGAACCCCCAGGTCCCTCTCTGCAGGGCTTCTCTCCAGCCTCTCACACTCCATTCTGCATGTGTATCCAGGGTTGCCATGTCCCAAGTGCAGTAACCGGCACTTGTCCTTGTTAAATTTCATGAAGTTCATCTTATACAGCATATAAATTAAATCAATAAAAAGTTGAAGCAGGATATGAAACATCTCCAAGACATGATGCTTAATATCTACTATTAATGCAGGCTAAACACATAGAAGTTGGCAAACTTGCATTTCTAGTTCCTGTTTTCATAAATCAATGTTTGTCCTACAGCTACTGTTGTATCTGGAAATATGCTTTCTATCAAACTCATAAAATGTAAACCAGTTTTGCCTTTGTGGAGTATATTTCCTCCTCCTAGATCTTAAATAATCTTCCTCTGCTGACCTATGACCTTGCAAAACTTTCAGGGAATGAAGAGATAGGTTAACTTTATGTGTACATGATATAAATACACACACACACTCGTGTAGTGTATATTATAGCCGTAGGCACAAACAAGTGTTTTTAAAGGCATGCTTATAATCAATACACTAGACCAGACCCTTTTGTTCTCCCTTCTCTCCATTTTCCAGTTCCCTAGGCAATACCAGTCCCATATAGTATGACTTACTGGTATTACTTAGATTGTTATCTTGATAATACTGATTGGTATTACTGATACACTTACCTAGGTACCGCTGGCAACACAACATTGTACTCCCTAAAAAGTCCTCAGTGCTCCCTTCTAATTATGTAGGAAGACTGGCTATTTCTCATCTAACTCCCCTTTACCAATCTGTGAAACTTGGTCATTCTGCACAGCACTACGTGTAACTCCTGTCAGCTTCTCACTTTGTTATTTGTAATGACCAACAATTTTTTCTCAGTAGTTTCTCATTTTCTGTTCAGTAAACCTCAGGCCAGGATCCCCTGCCTGCATACTTTAACAATGTCCTCCCATGAAGATGAAAAATTAGTAAGCCAAAGAACTGCCTGTGGTTACCTGAGCTCCCTTAGAAATTTTCTGAAGAGCAATTAAGTCTCATACTCTGCTAAATATAGCTTTAGGTATCAACAGTCCACTTCGGTAATAACTTTTCATAGATGCTTTTTTTCCCCACTCAAAAGAAGGAAAAAAATTTTACCTCTTTTCCCCTCAGTTCCTACCATTGTCTCACCTAATGGTAAAAATTCTGACCTAAAGAAATTCCCCAGATGCTTCATGTTTTCAGCTGTCTCTCTACTCACAAATGAGTGGAGGGAAGTGGTTGGAGGCTCCTTCACTAGAGTATATATTTTAACTTCCACACTATATAACTTCCTATGCAGGCACTTAGTCCTATGGCTTTCATCAGTTATGACACAAGATGAGGATATCTGCTTAAAACATACAATAGTTAATTGTTCTGAGAGGCAGGAAGGGAGCAAGGTCAGCCCCCCAAGTTCCAGGTGAGCAGGGTTAGTACCTCCTTCCATTGTCTATTCACTACCATTAGGTAGAATTGATTCAATGAACCTTAAATACAATTCTCAAGGCCCTTCTGGCTTCATGACACATCAGCTAAAAGCAAATTGGATATTTGGAGAACTCATAATTCCCCAAGATAAAGCCAAATGATAACAAATAAGGACAGCTTCAAAGAATGAGGGAGAAGATAGATATAGGAAACCAGGAAATAGCAAAAAATAGAAAAAATGGAATTGGGGAGTAAATCCAACCAGATACTACAAACACATGTAACAAACAAAAAACCCAAAGTAGAGAAGAAAAAGCCCAGAAGCCTTTACAGAAAGAAAAGAGGAAGAGAAAGTGCATAATATGGGAAATGAAAAGAAAAATATTGCCAAAATATGACAAAAATATACAGAGTGATGGCTCATCAATAAAGAAGGAAAGATCTCGCGAGAAATTATTTTAGGTGAAAAAAAAGGAGACAGACCTGTTTATGTGGAGGAGTGATTATGATTGTCTTGTTAATCATAAAGATTTCAATAATGTCTGTTAAAATTTTAAGGGAAAATATAGCAGGAAATGCAGCCTTAATTAAGCGTTTGAGGGCTGCTTTAATTAGCCAGGATATAGTTTTAATAAGCTTTCTTCTGAAATGAGATGCCACTCAGAATTTTTTAAATTCAGCTTGTAAATTTAGTTGCTTGTGGAGAACGTTGAAACTGAACATTCATTACCCAATTTTTAGAAATTCTGTAAAACACTGTAGTCAACTGAATCTCAAAAAAATTTTTTTAGATGAGTCTACCAATCCTTTTCTAACTTTCCAGTCAGATTAGACTTGAGGGATTTAAAATAAAACATTACTATTTGGTTTGAAGGACATCTTGGTTAATTCTATACATTTTGTTGTATCAGCAAAAGTTATTTTACTTTTATGGAAACTTCGATTTACAAGTGAGAGACTTTTTTAAAATGGCCAAAGCAGGAATGTTTTGAATTTCTTTCTTAGATCAAATAACCTCTTTTCAGCTTTGCATGATCTCTTCTTTACTGCTACACTTGCTGGATGTTTATGGACAAAGTTCCTAAAAGCAACATGGAGTTTAAACAGTTAGTTCTTTTAATAGTGTTATAGTTTCAAATTTTTCAGGGAATTTTTCTCTCCCTTGCCAACACTGGGGGCTTTAGGACCCAGGGGAGAGGTGAGGGGGGAGGTGGAGAGAGCTCTTCTGGCTGGCACCATTTCTACTCAGCAGCTGCGGTGAGAGGGAGCTCCTTTGACTGAACCCCAACTCCACAAACCCTGTGCTGTCCTTCAGAGAGAGGACCATCACTACTTGGATTTGCTGCAGACTCCCTGGGGGCCAGCATCGTTTGCAGAGGAGTTGCTACCCTTCCCCTTCCCTTCATCAAAATTAATTTCCATTTCTCTTCCCATCAGTGCCTTATGTGTGAAAAGGGAGATAAGCCAAAGAGACTTTTTATCCTGTGCCATTTCAAACTTTTATTTAAAGAGGTTTACAAACCTCAGAAGTATTTTGGCAAAATCGTTGTATAGCTCGTCAGAGCTATCACGGTGCTCGGCTGGAGACATTTGCACTTTCATATGTAATATATTTGTTGACTAGAGAGCTAAATCATTAACAGTATATGTTTAAAATTTTACCTGAAAACTAAGAATCAATGTGCATCCAGTTCATGATTTGAATTATAAACCGCTCTTGGAACTCACTAATATTGACTAAGTAAATATATTCTTTAAAAAGCACTTTGGGAGTGTATAAACAGCCTTATACCATCGGAATAGAAACTGCATTTAGTTGGCAACATATCAGAGAAAATAGGAGGAGATTTTTTTATTAGATGTGACCCACTACTTTCAATATCTCTAGATTGCTGAGGAAATATTTTTTATTGGACTGTCTGTTATGATCCTAGAAAACACTATGGGCTTTTTCACAATTATAAGGTAGTCAGAGGTTTGATATTGAAATCTGAATATTCAAGAACTTAAAGATACAACAGAGCTTTAGCGCTTGCTACAATTGCTTGAATTTGCAAAGGACTAAGTAAATAGAAATGCAGCACAGTTCATAAAATGTTAAAGCTTTTACATATCTCATGAATATTATTTATAATAATAAAATAAATAGGCCCATTTTAAAATGAGGAAAGTGGAGAAATAAAGAAATCCAGCTATGTTTGCACTACATGATTAAAGGTAATAAAGCAATGTGGACATGCTTTAGTGAGGAGTCATATTTTATTTATATCAAATCTCTTTCACTTTAATAAACCACACACACACATATACACACACCCCTTCATATTTAAACCTAGCTTCCAGTCTAATTTTTCTATCAGAGATGTTAAATGAAATCTGAAAGCCATTCTGAAGAGTTAAAACACAACTGGAGGTAGCTCTTCCAGCTTAACTTGAACTCCTCCAGGTGGCAGTGAATCGTAGGCATTGCAGCTCCTCAGGGCATCATTGAAAACCTAGTCACAAATATATGGGTCGTGTGTGAGAGTGCACAAAAACAACAGTTTTTTTGGCTTGGCAGACAGCCGGCTTGCCTGCCTACTGAGGAAAGAAAGTTTAATATTCAAGGAGGACAAGTCTTTAAGGCTGGGACTCTGGAAGGAAATTATGATGACCTGGCAGTGACCCCATTTTTATTGCACCAATTAAAAATTCTTCTAAGGGCCTTTAGAAGCCTCTTGAACTGAAACGGAGGCAAGTGCACAAAGTCTTCGGCTGAAGAGTTAGAGGGGTATGTGAGCCTGTTGGCACAGCAGCAGCCCGCATCGGCATTGCAGCCACATCGCAGCCCCAGCGGTGCTGGCAGCCCTGGCCCCGCAGCTGGCTGCCGAGCCTGCCAAGCAGCCAGCAGCTGCTGCTGCTGCTGCTGCTGGAGAAAATATTTTCTACAGCTGAGCAGCTGGGGCCCGCGACTGCCATGCAAAGGCTTGAAATAATAGTTTGAAATGGTGAGGGATGTGGCACTGGGAACTAAGCATTAAAAATTTCTGTTACAAAACACAACAAAAATGTTTAATCAAAGACAAATGGCCTTGAAAACACTATGTGGTGATTTGTTTGAAATAATAAAAGTTAGGAAAAATGAAGCACATCAAGCATTTTCGTCAACTATTTGCAGCAGTAAAGGTTGGGAGAGGGTGTTGCTCATTCAATCCCTTGTTTATTTGGCTGTAATGTGCTGATGAATTAAAGGTATCTAAAAAGTATTAAATATTACCGAATCTTTCAGTGATAAATTGAAGGAACTTCTGTGATGCAGTTATATGACCCAAAAAACCCAACAAAGGTCTTAGGTCCAAATTTGGGTGCCTGAAGAAATATTATAAGTCACAAAAGCATAACAATTCCACCAACTTGAAGTTTAACACAAACCTCCCAAATGGCTCTTTATTAGGTTCTTAAACATGGATTTAAGAACTGAACTCTAGACTTATTTTTACAGGCTTCCCGCTTTTGGCTTGGAGGTGCAGCTGCACTCAGGAAATTAGGATGTAAAAATAGCATCTTCTTAGTCAAGGATTTGGCCCGTGTAAGTATGTATCTCTTCCAGCTCATAATAGCGCATTTCATTGATTAAAAAAAAAAAGTCACACAAAAATATTTCTATTTTTTTCTGTCAGTGGTATTTCAGGACAAAGGGACTAAAAGAATATGCACTGTTTTCTGTTCTACTTGAATACATGTTAACTTAGAGCTATCCAAAGTATTGCCTCCAGACATGCTGGAGAGCACATTTTTATTTGTTTGGTTGGTTTTGGGGTTGTTGGTATTTTTTGCAACAAAGGTATGCCCTGACAGCTGTGTTCCTTAGGAGCAATGAAGCTGTCAGTCATGAGACCAAAGCCCATAAGAGCAGAAGATGGCTTGATCAGCAGCAGCACCCAGGCTCAGGAACTCATTACCGGTGGAGATTAGGACGACCACAAATCTTCCTGGCTTCAGAGTAAAGTGAAAAACTCACTTCCTTGGCTTAGCTCTCTCCCTCTTTCACATCTGCAAATGAATGTGAGAAAAAGGAGAAGAGAAAAGAGACAAAGGGAAAAGGATAGAGAAGGAAGAGATAGGGAAAAAGTAGGAAGGTAGCCAATACCTCACACCTCTTTGAAAGTATCCTTACTGAGAGGCAAATAACATGAGATGTTACACAGAAACTATTATCAGTGATGAGGTTTAAAACACGTTTTAGACCATTAAAAACTGTTTAGAAATCATAATTTTAGGAAAATTAGGAAATCTACACAAATTCCTGCACTTTTCTTTTTAAACGTGACACAACAGAAGATTAATGGGTTTCAGAATTGAAAATATCTATTATAACCATTTAGTTTATCTGCAGTTTAAAATAGACCTGTACCATATGCACATGGGGTATATGCAGAAGAACAGTGGGACTAAGATTTAGAAATTAACGTGAATTATTCTGTTTTCTAATTATTGGTTATTACACTTTATTTCATTAATGCTGCATTAATGGAGGAGTTTTCTGGATGTAAGATATGAGGCAACAATAAACTAGGTCTTGAAAGTCTCCATCACTTGGAGTTCCCTGGTGTTACACAGATAAAACGATAGTGTCTTCTGACTTCTTTCCTTGACATGCTCCAATCAAGGTAATATAGAATAGACAATGAAAATGTTACTGCCTTGTTACATCATTTTTTAAACTGGTATTTAACTTAGTGGACATCTGGGGGAAGTGGGGGTGGCAGAGAGGATTTGTATCATTGTATTTTTTGCCATGATCTGAATGGCTTTTCTTTGAAAATCCTAAATTCAGTTGAAATATTATTTTTTTAATAATTTAATATATACAACCATGAAATTAAACTCAGTTAATTTAATATTTTGTTTTAATAATGCATTTAATCTGAATATTTGTACATTTTGGAGATGAGAGGTCTTGTTTTACTGAGAAGCAGATGTAGATACATATGTATAGATATCTATTTTTAAGGCTGGGACTGAATCCTCTGACGGGATAAAAGCTTTTTCCTAAGGGTTTGCAGTATTGAGAATGATTTTGCACATGTCAGACAGCAATCCCAGAAGTGACTCTTATTCTGTCAAGTAGACTGTAGCATGGAAGTTTACAGTATGCTGGATTGGTCAACCATGAAGACTATGTACAAGCTGGATTTAGATCACATCAGTTGTTGTCGATTTACTTTCAGAAAGCAAGGCATCAAATAGGAAGAGTGTTTACTGAGTTCACACCATTCCTACTACAGCTGGGTTACTTTTTTCAGGTCAGGCTCAGCTGCTCGTCCTGCTCTCACAGGAATGTCAGGAAAATATCTTAACATGATAATTTAGTTATTAATACTCATTACTTTCCCTACTATTTATCATATTTGTATGACTATGCAAGTAACATTTGACCCAATGCTATGAAATGCATAGTGATTAGATGTTCCAACTGCTATTTCACAACTTCATTATTTCTATCTCTTTATAGATGCAAGAACATTCTGGATTAAATATTGATTGATCAATTAATCATAAGTTAATTCTCTCTGTAGAGAGAATAAACATAGCAAAAGAACTTTTATATCTGTGTCTGTGATTTTTCAGTCTATTTTTCATTGATCAAAAAGATACACTGGCTAGTAATATTTTCTTAATGTAGAAATATGTTGCAAGTCAGGTTTTTTGCTTTTTCCAGCACTGAATAGCCATACTTCTTGGACAGTGGGAGATTACACAACAGCAAATAGGTTTAGCAGATTGACAATGTGTGTGCCTGTCCTATTTCTTATGTGTCACTTCCTTGTTTTTTTGCAATTTGCTCTTCATAATTACCTATAGCCTCCATTAAATTACTTTTTCCTGCATATTTTATTTAAGCATCATTCACTGAAGTAGGTCAGGGCAGATAAGCCCCACCACATAGATAGTGGTCTGAGAAGTTATTACTTCCTGAAAAGCCCGGTATGAAGAATGATCTTCTTCGTATTTTATATTTCAGTTCTCCTAATTATTTTTCACATTTAGAAAGGGAAACTCTGAATTTCAAAGAAAAGGAAAATTCAAGGAAATCTAAACTATCCTGCTGCATTGGAAATGAAGTATCACCTCTGCATGTTCCTGAAAATAGTCTAAATGCTTCCTGCTATCACTTCTCAAGCCACTGCAATAACCTTATTACCAGTTTGTGCTTTATCCCCTGTAATAAAGACGAGATCCAACACAAGCCCCCCTCTTGCCCCCCCCACACCCCCCCCCAGAAAAAAATCAACCATTGTGCTGGTTTGAGCTGAAGCAGAATATTTTTTCACTGGCTTTTGAGCCTGACAGTTATCACCAAGATATGGTGATAACTGGGGCACTGGTGTGCAGAGAGACTGCAGTTCACACCTATTCTTTTGTCAATTAAGTTCATACCAGTACTGGTGGATGGGGGGGTGTCACCTGCAGGGAGGAGCAGACAGGACAGTTGATGAAGTATTCCGTGCCATACACATCATAGTATAAAAGCTTAGAGATCACAAGATCAGGGGCTTTGGCACTGGCTGATGTTGAGGAAGGATCCCTGTCTGTCTGCCCCCAAACCCATCCACATATTCCTGAGTCCAGCTCTTCCCTGCCCCTCAGTCTAGTCTGGGACCTTCCTACGCCTGCTGTTATCAGGGGAGTTTGAATTAGTTGTTGTATACTTGCATATATTTTATTACTTTTTTATTAATATTATCTTCCATTCATTATTATTGTTGCATTAAAGCTGTTTTAGCATTAGTTTTCAACCTGCAAGCCTCTGTTTCCCTTTTCCCACTCCTGTGGAAATGGGAAGGAATTGGGACTGAAGGCTGCCCAGTTTTAGCTACTGACCTAGCCAGGGGTTGGGCTAATGTGAGACAACTACGGTTGCCTTCAAAGTAGTTCCCTTCTGAGTTGACACATGGCTGCATATGGTGCTGCCAATATTCAAAGGAATTCTGTAGATCATTTTCTGAAAGGCTATTGAGGATCTCTGTCATTTTTGCTTTCACATCTTCTACAGACAAAAATAAAGGTTTCTTTGAGCAATGACTTGATCTTTGGGATCTCTTCACTGTACATCTCAATCAATAATTAACAAGATTCTGTCATGGATTTCTTCAGTTTTACAAGAAACTTGATGTTAACTCGCTGTTCGCTCTTTCACACTGACATTTTCTGGCTGAGGGTGAGAAAATGTCTGTATTTGAACACATGTCCACTTGTACTGAGTAGAGTGATCGCGTTGAGCCTTGTCTCACTGTGACAGGCTAGAACATGTTCTATAACCATTACTTTATCTCGTATTGCAAAACAACAGTCTACGTGAAAGTCCAGGAGCGTGGCAGTTTCTACTGGAACAGAACCTATTCAGAAGTTAACCCAACATTCTTTGTGGGTAAATTGACACTATAAAAATAAAGAGAGATTTCTTATAGAAAGGAATGGGTACCCAGATTTGTTTGAAATACACTGAACATTACCTTATAGTCAGTTTCGGGTCATGTGCAACGAGGTACCTGCCAGCCTCTCAGGCTATGGCAGCACTAAGCAGTACGGCCAATAGATGTTAAGAGTACACAGTAGTGAGGGCTGACATCTACAGAACATGCTCTTCAGGACTGTATTTCAGGCTAACTGTAGCCTGACCCTGATTGCCCATCAGTAATTGTCAGGCGTAGGTGCTCCTAGAATGTATTTTCTGATTTATCATTAACCAAAACGCCCTAAGAAAACACACTTCAGGAAAGACTGGGGCACTGAATGGAGACAACAGCAAGGCCTCTTCAACAGCACATCAACAATCCAAACTAAAGCACTAATGAAGAAGAAACTGAAAAAATAGGCATTAGGTGTGAATTTTAATCCCTCCTGACAGGTGAAGGGAATGAATTGTGACCTTCACAGCTTGGGTGAGTGATATAATTAGATAAAACAGTGGTAGTATCAGCAGTGCACTGTCTGGCTGCCATTTTCTGAAAGAAAACCTCCTGTGCACCTTAATGAAGTCTACTGTACAACCACTTTGTGTGCTGTTTGGTGCCTGTTATGCTTGTGCTTGAGAATATGTGCCAAATCTGTCTGTTCACGGGATTTAGGCATATGTTTGTGATCAGATCCTGAGAATTAGTACCTGCAAATTTCCTGTGAAATTGACTGTGGAGGTTTTCATGTTGGTGAGCAGGTTCTTCCTGTGGCCTTTAGCAAATCACCACACCGAGCAGATGGCAGATGCTGGGCTTCTCCTAAACTGTGGACACACAATCATTTATATGGTGCATCCACATCCAAAAATGAATGGGAAAGAGATTTTTTTTTTCCTGAGAATCTAATTTTCTTGATCTGTTGCAATATGGGTTGGAATTAGGTCACTTAAACTGCATCAGGGATGTGTGTTGAATCTGTCACATAGTTTCATTAAAACCTCTGCTCAAATAGGTAGATCTGTAAGGGTAACTTTAAGAGAATTTGAGGTGAAGCTTTACTGACTGTAAATAAAAGAGAGATAAATTGAAAAAAAAAAATTACACTGAAAGGGAGGTAAATCTTATGTTGGCTTTAAGCTTGGAATTAATGAAGGCAAGCAAGGGTATGCTTGAGCAACTGATATTTCAAAAATGGAACATATACTTTCTTGAATTTTTTTTTTTTTTCATACTAATCTGGAACTTGTTGCATCATCACTGAACAAGATCATAATGTATCCAAGCAACCCAGAAATTTAATCTTTCATACTTAACATTGGAGAAATATACAATGCTCTATCAACACACAAATTGCAAATATTTTCTTATGATCTCAATATTCAAATGTTATAGCTTCAGTCAGCTTCTTACCTTTTGACTGCTTGCTGATATCATAATTACAATTAAAAGTGGGTTTTATTATTTCTTATCTTTAACAACTGAGTTGTAAAGAGAGTGATAATCCAGTTTGTCTTTAACTATTTTCTTATGCTTGTAGCTTTAAAGTGCAAATATAGGTTAGTAAACACTGAAGGTCTCAAAAAGAGATCTGGTGTTCTTAGAACTTAACAATATATATTTTATATATATATATATATTCAACATAATGAATAAAATATGATTAATTTCTAACTATATAATATACTGTAGTCTACTTACATGTTACTTATTCAGGAATTTCATTTTAATTAGTAAAAGCCATGAAAGGCTGTTAAAGACAAAGATGTTTCTATAAATACATTAGCAACAAGAGGAGGACCAAGGCAAATCTTCATCCTTTATTGGATGTGAGGGGAAACACAGTGATCAGGGATGAGCTAAAAGACCTAATGAAGGGTTTGGAGCACATGCCTTATAAGGAGCCGCTGAGGGAGGTGGGGTTGTTTATTCTGGAGAAAAGGAGCCTAAGGGGAGACCTTATCACTCTCTATAACTATCTAGAAGGAGGCTGTAGTTAGTTGGGGCTTGGTCTCTTCTCTCCTGTAGCTAGTGACAGAATAAGGGGAAATAGCGTCAAGATGGCCAGGAGAGATTTAGTTTGGTTATTAGGAGTAATGTCTTTACTGGGAGGGCTGTCAAGCTTTGGAACAGGCTTTCCATGGAGGTGGTTGATTCACCATCCCTGAAGGTTGTACTTGGGAACGTGGTGTAGTGGTGGGCTTAGCAGGGCTGGTTCGATGGTCAGACTTGATGATCTTAAATGGCTTTTCCAACCAAAACCTTTCTGTGATTCTGTGAAATGAGCACAGAGGGAGCAGGAGCATGCATGGTTAGTTCATGTGTAAATACCCTTATTCCCCTTTCCTTCTCGCTATATCCCAAAATCTTTTGTCTCACTGCTTCCTAGGATACAGTCACTGCTCTGCAAAGAATTGTTTTTCTCCTCTGTCCTTGATAGGCAACCACATGCTTGGTAGGATGAAAATACATTTTGTGTGCTTAAACCCAGCCTAACAAATGACCAAGTTGCTTTTAGCAATTTCTTGTCATCACCAATGAAATTCCTTGTTCCTCAATTTTTGTGCGAGACCTCTAGATGCATTAGCCATATTTTTATGTTTCTTTGAAACCATTGATAATTCAAACATGAAGAACAGTTTTGATAAGAACTTCCCTTTCTTCCAGTGAACAGTCTGTGCTTTGGAAGGTGTACTCCAACTCAAAAATTCCCTGCTCATACCTACTAAATTAAAGCTATCTCTAAGGCAGAGTGTGACAGCCATTTAGTAACTCAATCTAATACAATACAAAAGATCTGGGGAAAAAAATTAATGTACACAAAATCCTTCCTCTCATTAACATAAAATGTAGCTTTATAACCACTAATAAAAAATTTTGTTACTGGATAGAATCTTTCCGAGTTAGTTACATTCATATTATTTCAATATATTCTTATTTTATTGAATAAGTTCAATAGGACAAATGAAGGATGTGCTTTTTCAGTGGCTCATTTCCGACCATATCTGAAACAAAACTCAGTGAGGAATAGGATAGGCTTTAGATAATGTGATCAGTAAATTATCTGTCAAAACAAATTCTCTTTCAAATGTTTCACAAAAGCCCTATTTAAATGAATTGCAAAGCTTTCTGTCTTAAATGGTTTTTTTTGTTTTGTTTTTTTTTTTTTAAATGCAGTCCAAACTGGATGCTTTGTATGGTAGGAAAACTTGCATCTCAGTGTCTTGTGACTGGTTTTAGAAAAGATCACGATGATTCTTAAATTTTAAGGCAGGAGAACCTTTGTGGTTAAATACTCTAGCACTTTGGAAAATCTCTGTCTATTGACACATCTTTAATACGATGAGTAGCCTTTGTTTACACAAGGGAACTAAGGGAACAGAATGGGTTTAGGCACATATCAGAAAGAGAATACGAATACCAATAAGAATCCCTCTTGTATCAAGCCCAACAAACCTCTCAGCAGGTCTGAGAAGTGAGGTGTGGTGGATGATTTAAGAGAAAGGACAAAAAGTATGTATAAAAACCCCATACCTCTTCTGATACAGTCACTCACTTGTTTAAGTAGTTTAAGAACTCTTTGATTTTGAGATTGCCTCTGGACCTATGCTTTTATTGATTCTTGCTAGGCCTATCATACATGGAGTTCTTAATTCCTTTTTTAGACATTTGTTTGATCTCTCCTGTTTCCTGGGAATTGTGACTATATTGTGTTCATTTACTGTGAATAAGACTTTCTCTTTAATTTCTTTTAAGCCTGTTCACTAACAATTTTGCTATGAGATATAAAGGATAAACTTTCCTTGGTTGTGTTATCTGTGCTATTCAAGATTTTACATAATCCTATCGCTCATCTCTTTTCCAAAGTGAAGAGTGTTTTCAATTGCCATTTTTCCTGATCTGACTTACGTTCCTCCTCTGAAACTGCTCTAGTTCTGCTGCATCTTTTCAACTGGGATGATGGAATTATACACACAAGTCAAGACATAGACTCACCAAACATTATATAGTGTCATAATGACAATTTCTGTTCTTTGTTACTTTCCTAATATTTCCTAACTGCCATTGAACATTCAGCTGATGCTGTCAGAAATCCGCTCATAATGACTACAAGATCTTTCAAAGCTCATTATTGTGCATTTACAGTAGGGTTACTGTGTTTTTCCCACCAAACACATTATTTTGCATTCATTGACACTGAATTTCATCTGCCATTTAATTCCCATTTACAGAGTCAATATTACAAGATATTCCTGCAGGTCTTCACAGTCAACTGTAGATTTTAGCATACTGTTCTAAATGTATCTTTCTTCCACAACACTCACGGCATCAAACAACTCCAGCAGATCTATGAAACAAAAACTAAGCTGCAAATCACATTCCTTTTGCATAAAGTACAGTGACCTTTTCCAGTGTAATATAGATATTCACTATCTAGTAAGTCTAACTTTCTCGTAGTATTTATTGATAGTCTCAGTTTTGAAGCCACACAGTTATGTTGTCTAGAAATATCTGGATACCTCTTGCTGCCTTTCAGTGAGGCTGATTTGACGGACAGATTGCTTACCATAGTCGATATTTCAGCAATTTAATATTTGAATTTCCTTAGTTCTCCTAGTTAACAAATCTATTGTATTAATGCTTTGCTACAATGTATTCTTTTGAATTATTCTGACATCTGACATTTCAATATGAATCAGCTGCTCTCTCCTCCTCCTCCTTCTTTGTGTACTGGTGAATAGAATTCATCTAACTTTTATAGTATGGCCTTGTCATTCTCAAGATCATTCAGTGTATTTCAGTTGTCTATTAAACTGAATTTCTATTTCTTGTTGGATTCCTGCTTCTGATGCACTTGAAAAAATTTTTTCCTCGGTAACTTATATGCAATTAACAACTTGTTTCTTGAAACCTCTTTTGCCTTTTATTATTAGAGTTTTATGTTTACCAAAATAAATACAAATTAACAGATTAAAGTTTTCATATTATTTTGTATTTTCCTTCTTCTAAGACATGACTTTAATTTTGTGAAAATTGTTTTTATTTCTAAGCTTCCTTTACTTTGTTGTTTTAGTACAAAAGGTTCCTTGCTTGATTAGTCACTTTAATTTTTAAGAGCAATTTTGATAAGCAATGTGTAGAACAATATAAAGTCCTAAGTAGTCTTCATTCTGTTATTAGCATTTTACTCTTCTAGCTCTTCCTTCTCATACCTTTATCTTCCAAATAGCCACATAGCCCAACATGGCATGCATGGATTAAAACTAAAAGAACGGGGACAACATGCAGTGATACTTCCCCAGACTTCAACAATTTGTGGGTCTTGGGTTTCCTGAACAAGGGTCTTTGCATTTATCTTTTCAATGGATTTTTTCCATATATTTGTCAAGCAGATTTTTAACTGATGTGCTGCCTCCTTTTCTATGCTACAGTCCAACAGATATCAGCTTTTACTTCCAAGCCCTTTCATTAACAAATACTACAGATGTAGATACTGAGCAGATATACAGTTCTGCTTTTTATGAACAGCAATTTCTGAAAAAAAAAAAAAAATCAGCAAAAGAACCTTTCTGAAGTTTCTAAGGCAATGAAGATGGATGATTTGATAGGATTTTATTTCTGTTTATTTATGTATTTCATAATCCTTGGTAAATAATCAGTATTAAATGAAAGATGTTTGATTTAGTGATTGTAGCACATTCAGTTGAGACTGCAATTCCCTTCCTACCTGTAGATGAGCAGAAAGTGTATGACCATGTAAAATGGGGATAGCTTAACAGGACTGCCAGTGAAAGACCTATTAAAACACATTTATAACATCAAAATACATGATTATATTGACTATTGCAGTTAAGGGGTCACAAGGAATGTGACAAAAAGATTAAGCTAATCAAGACTGCTGTCTAAACTTTTCTCTTTTGTCTAAGTCAGCTCACCTGGTTTTGACACTATAGCCATTCAGTCTTTTGGTCATATTAGGTACTTCATTTTGAAGAACTGAAGAAGGAAAAATCTATGCCTGTGAATCTAACTAATTTAAGGGAGTACCTCAAAGGCAAGATAATATATAGAAGAGTCTCTATAAACTACAGATAAGTAACTTGGTTTGATAGTTATTGAATAAAATAAAAGGCACAACACTTCTATCAATTATGCAGAGCCATTTGCTAGAATTTCAAACATACAAATTTCAAATTCAACCACATTAACGAGGAAAAATGTTTGCTCAATTTTCACAAAAATAAAGCATGTATAAAGCATATATAAAAGTGATATGGTGTTCTGGTTTGATGTAAAACCAAACGTATTCTCTGACTTTTCAGCTAAGCCTCTTTCAAAACTTAAGCTGCTGAAGCTTACCAACACAGTTTTCACACAGCTGCTACCTCTAGAAGTCACAAACTTGATAGTTTTCACCAATGTAATGGACTACTGGTGTGCAGGGAGGCCACTACTGGCACCTATTCCTATGTAAAGTAAGGCCCTCTCAGAGCTGATGGTGAAGGTGGTTGCACCTGCTGGGAGAAGCAGACAGGACAGGTGACCCAAATCTGACAAACGAGTATTCCATACCATACATGTCATACTCAGTATAGAAGCTTAGAGATCACAAAAGTCAGCCGTATTTTATGATTGCTGATGTTCGAGGAGGATCTTGTCTGTCTGTCTGCAAGTTTGTGGATCCAGTTCCTGAGTCCAGCTCCTGCCTGCTGCAGAATCCTGTCCAGGACTTACCCTATGCCAGGCCTGCAGTGTCACTGGTCATCTATAGTTACCCTGGGAGTTTGAATGGGTTTAGTATTTTATTATTTTTCTCATTAATATTATCTTCCTTTTATTATTGTTTCATTAAAGCTGTTTTACTGTTAGTTTAAACCTGCAGGTCTCTCCTTCTTTCATTTCACTTTTTTCTTTCCTCTGTGTGTGTGTGTGTGAGATCAGGTCTAAAAACTGCCCAGTTAAGCTACTGACCTGGCTGTGGACGGGGCCAAACTGGGACATATGGTTAAACACTTGTCATTAAATGTTTCCAAGGTGCTTATAAATGAATGTATACACTAGGTGAAAAACTAATAAAATATTAGGTAAGAGGTAGTGCTTTGGATCTTTTTTCAAGATTACATTTCCTGGGGACAATGCCATAGCACTTCTCCTTGGACACACTGCATGACACATACAACTTTTTTCATCCATCAACCATGGAATTTGAATTCTACATTTTAGTTTCCATATCAATATGCCTTTGACATTCTAAAACAATTTGGGTCTGACCAGAAGCCAGAAAAAAATCAAGTTAGGGATTTATGAAGGTAAGAACTACTTAAAGTCAGTTTTTCAGTTGCAATTGAGTAAAACTTGAACGTTACTCTCTGATACCTTTGGTATAAAGGCACTTCTTCAAATGCAGAAGTTCATGAGCTTTTCTTTCCTCGCTGCTGGATAGATTAAAAGCAGTGAAATATTCAGCTTTGAAAATCAGCTTTCTTAAACCTACACCCTGCCCCTGCTAGGCAGTCTGGGAAACAGCTGAAAGGCAGTGGCAGGGGACAGCAGCTGGTCTGGCTCTCCCAGGGATTGGGGGATGAGTCTTTGACTTGCCAAATTTTGTGCATCTCCCCTGTCTGGGAGGAAGAGGCCAGACAGGACAACCAGAAGCAATTCCTGAAATTGAACCTTGCTGCATGTTTGGGTCGACTTTATTTTGATCTAGTTAATCTCTTGGCTTGCAGTATTTGAGTTGCAAACTGCCAAACCAGAGCTGTTAGCAGAACGTTAGAAACTCAGGAGTTCCTTCTTCACCCTTGAGTTTAAAATCATGCATTCTGCTGCTGGGATTCAGCTTGCATCAGAAAAGGACAGTGTAAGAGTTTCACCACCAAAAGACAGTAGAAACCAGTTCTGTGTAGATTTAACAGAATATCTGAAATGACTGAAGAACTTTTTTGGGGATTCACAGGCTAAAAGGCCCAGTGAGAGCTGGGTTTAAATATTTTACCATCAGAACTATGGATTTCTGTAAGGATTATGTACTGGAAAACCACCCAGAGGTTGTTTTAACCATAGATTAAGCAAAAAGTTGGCTTTGTTCTGTCCATAATGAGACTGATCCCACAACTGGGATTGATTTGGCGCTTTTTCCAAGAAAAATCATCATAGCTGTTTCCTAATTCCAGCAAAAGAAGTGTGAGAACACAGGCACTGCTCCTCCCAGGCATCAGGAAGCACCTGCCAGGCGAAGCATGGAGAGGGGAGAGCATGAGGTTCCAGCTGTGAACCGAAAACAGCTGACTCCTTGTCAGATCTTGATTAGAATTAACCTGAGGAGGGGTGGGATATTTGGTGCATCATTTTTACAAACCTTGGGGGTTTATTATCTTTTTTTTTCTGACTTTTCATCTTTAAAAGACACTCTGGATTGTTGGGGGCTTGCTGGTTTTGGCTTTTTGGTGGTTGGTTTGGAGGGTTTTTTTTGTAAATGGAAGTGCTTCCTTCAAGGTGTTTGACCACTGCCAAGGGACTCTCATTTATTTGGTCTCTGGTGTAGTGGCTTCTGGATGGCAGCCTCTTTCCTGGCAGCTACTTTAAATCTGCATGACCGGGAAGGTTGGGAGGATAAGATGAACAGCCCCATGTGCTGTTCCAGAGGTAAAATCTATGCAAGTTTTAAAATGTTTTAAGTAGGATTAACCTACACTAAGTTTCTACAACTCTGCTTTTAATAGCATTTATATTTTTCTTTTCATAGTTTAAATGAAAAAAGTGTTTAGTTTTCATTTAGTGAACATTAACGTAATTATATATCATGATAAAACTTAAAAAATAAGAGGGAAGTGCATTTTCTTTGGACTATCTTAATTCTACATGAGCTAAAAGCAGCATAGTCATTTTATTTTAAGAAACAAAATATAATAGCGCGTTGTTAAGAATTTGTTCAGACTTGCTCTGATCAAACTGAATCTGTCTCAGAGTGGTTTGGTTGTTTTACACCATATGTGGGGTTCAGAGTCCAAGTACAGGGAGAAGGAAAAAGGTAGCAAGGGTAGAAGTATGGCTTCTCTTGTATGTAGAGCAACCGAGTCTTTCAATTTGGGTTATGATCAAAATATTAGCAAAGCTATTTTTGTCTGGATTTTCTTTTGAAATTATTTTTCCCAAGATATCATCCCTGAAGAAAATCGCCTGACAGAATGTCTTAAAATAAATGAAGTGAATGATTGCGGTGATGTTAGTGGAAAGAACTTCACCATTTAAGTCTACTCAAACCAGCTTATGACATTTTTAGATAAAGTCATTTGCTCTTTGCATCAGGTCCTGTCATATAAGCACCAAGCACTCCGCACAGATTTCTAGAGCTCTGCTTTGAAACGATCCACTTTAGAGGCAACAAGGGAAAAATCCTACGTGGTTTTGCCCAGACAATGCATTTGAGCCCATAATATGGGACATCAGGATGGCTTTTACTCTTAGTCATCATGACAATTCCTCTGCTTGGCCTGGTTAAAGAGCCTGATAATTTTGCTCTTTTGAACCAGGGAAGCACAGTAAGTGCCCAAATACCTACTAAGTACCTATTATGTACCCATTAGGTACAATAATAGTCTATCTGAATATGGCCTTAATTGCTTCTATGTAAATGCTCCAGAAATTTGTGTGTTAACAACAATTAAGACTTCCACTGCTGGAAGAAAACCTATGAACAAAGTCACAGCTTCTTGATAATGGGCCATTATCCATTAACTGTATGCATATAAAAAGACATCTCTTTTGTAAAATGTCCTTACAGTGAGACTACAGCTGGGTGATGATATTTCCTGTAACAAGTGTTGTCTAATCAAACAGAGGCAGCAATTTGCAAAGACCAGGAAGGTAGCACAGAAAGAATTTTGAATGGTTGGGTGGTTGGGGAGATGTGTGTAAAATAAGGTATGAAGATCTGAGGGCTCTCTGGGCAGGGAAACCTGCAGGAATTGACCAAGGCAGCGTGAAAAACTCCTAAGAAATTACCGTCAAAAGCCAGAAGGCTTTTTGAGAAATTTAGAAAAGAGCATCTACAACATAGGGCCGTGTCCATCTCCATCCCTTAGCCTGCAACAGGGACTGTACATTGTCGTTCCTCTATGTTGTTCTCATCATTTTCCTGGTGAAGGAAGAGACTGCCAAGGGCAAAGGATGGATTTTTCACTGGAAATAGTGGAAATAACTTTTTCTTTTTATGTGGTCAACATTCTTCAAGTCTGAGTGCAAATCCAACACCTTGAAACTCTGTCTTTACAACATCCAAAATCATTTAGTAAAAATTCAAATCTTTTGCATGGAGAAGTTGAACTCTCTCTTAATTTCTGTAACAATAGAGAAATGAGCTGCCAATGTGAAGGCCAAGGAAAGATACCCCATGTTTCAAACAAATTTTCCTACACAAAGATGTTGCAGCATTTCAGTATGAGTTTGAAATGTATTGGAAGTAGAAGAGGTCCAGAGAGGTTTCCCTCCTCATTTTAATTCTCTCAGTGATGTGGGGCACCAATGAAAAAATGCTGTTACAACATGAGGAATGCAAGAATTATCACAAGTCCTGTGATACAGTATTCCAGCAAGTTTTCCAACATTTCTATTGTTTGGAGCTATGAGGGCATTTGAATGAGATACAGGGTATTCTGAAACTCCCTGTGTTGAGGTGATAACCAGTTCTCTGTATCATTATACATGTATTGTCAAGCAGTTTACTTATCCTGGCAAATCCCAGTGCTGTGTTTTGGCTTTGAACTATGAAATTGATTGTTTTGTTCTTTCATCTAGGGACTCCAAATGACAAGAACTAATTAAACATACATGTGATGTAAGACTGACAAGCATAACTTCTTTTTTACTTTTGACCATTATCTAATGGGATTTTTTTCTCTTAGTGAAAAATTAAAATAGTCTTTAATTAAAAATGCCACAATTTGAATGACTTTTGATGACAGTAAGGTTAAAGAACATTATTTCTGGCAGCTTTAATTACAAAGTCATGAGACCAGCAGGCGTAAATAATACAGTCAAAATAAAAGACTACATGCTAGTAACAGTGATTTAATGTCTGTCATTCGTTTGCTTAAATTTTTTTGTGTGTTTATGCAGAAAGAACTACTGCATCTTTTGCTAACTGCATAAATAAATACATCAACTTCCATCTTCTGTTCACATAGTATCTCGACGATGGAGCCCTTAATGTATTACCATGCTGCAGTCCAACTCCTGGCATGCAGGCTGAATCTTTCCCCCAAATGACTCAT
This sequence comes from Geococcyx californianus, assembly GCA_013389885.1. Taxonomy (NCBI): domain Eukaryota; kingdom Metazoa; phylum Chordata; class Aves; order Cuculiformes; family Neomorphidae; genus Geococcyx; species Geococcyx californianus. The sequence continues at coordinate 168,090 of VWPV01001804.1, read as the reverse complement.
CATATTATAAAGTTTGTTTGTTCTTTGGTCCATGAGCAGCTTGCTATAATAAAATCTGGCTACAGTTGTCAAAAAAGTTTAACAGTCCTGTTTTATATCAGCCTTATCCTAGCTAACTTACAGTGAGCTTCAGAATGAATGCAGTCACCTAGTCACTGGAGGGGTTAAGAAAAAATCCCTAAGGTAATCTTTTATTCTGGCATTATTACATAAACTGAAATTAAAAAGAATCATTTCCACATGTAAAGAAGTAGCTCCTTTTTATTAATTTAGGGCAGCTGACTTGCACAGGAGCAGATAAGGAACACGCACAGGAGCTTTTCACTTGGCAGTATTCCTCTAAAGGGTAAGGAATGACCTGCCAGGGTAGGTAAAGGAAGTTCATATTGAACCACCACCCCTGTTTATCCTAGGGGAATACAGTTTACAAAAATATCAAGATATTAATGAATATATTTTCATTGTCAGGAAATCTTCTAAATTAATTTATTCTTGATACGGAAAGTTTGCATTATGTTTTTTAAAAGCTTCGATTTTTATTTTAAAAATGTAATAATTGTATACATGCCTTTAATCTAGAATATTTTACCCCTGACTTTAAAAATCAACGTGTGCAAAACTGAATTATTTTCTTTATTCAATAGCTCATGTAATGAAATGCTGTGCTGAAAGTAAATTACATGGAATTGAATGCAGCACAGTTCTAAAATATTTTATGTATTTATACAGCTTGTTACCTTTGACGAACTTTTATCAAAGTTACATGAAGCCATGGATTACATCTGATTGTTATATTGTTGCCTTTCTATGAATATTCTACTATAGTTTTAAGACAACAACTGGTATAGATCATTCCTGGACAGATTTTCTAGCAATTTTTCCCATATGTAACTGTTATGGCTGAGACTGAAGAAACGATGGGCGAAGCTGGTGAGTACACTAATCATAGTGAGTTCAAGACTAATTAAAAAAACTGTTAAAGCCTGATTTCTGTCGGGCAATTCAAAATCAGTTCCTAGGTTGCATAATACTGTGAAAGGCTGGCCAGAGGCAGAACAATGGGAGTGGAGGATGAGTGAAGATCCTGAACACAGCAACAGTTTGCATCAACAGGCAAAAAAATCTTAGAACATCACAAAGTGAGAGGGGAGAGAGGCTTTGTAAAAGAGAGCCCTTCGGAAAGGGACTTTGGAACTCTAATCAAGCAAACTGCCCTAAGCTCTCTGTGTTCAGGGAAAGAAAGAAATCATATCTATCGGCTGATGCTAATGATCACAGTGAGTAACAATATCTTAAAACCAAAATAATTCAATTTTTTTTTTTTAATATCAACAGATATTTTTTGCAGTACTTGGGGAAAAAAGACTTTGTAAATCAGAAACACAGGTCATCTCTGGGTAGGTTTTTCCCCAACATCCAAAGTTTTATCTGAGCAAACAATTTTGAGTCCTGGAAGCCACCTAGCCTCCTAGCAAGAATGAAGCAGCCAGCACCTCCCCTTCCAAGAGCCACATGGCTTCTGCTCACTCTGCCTGGGTGCCCTTGCTCCAGGAAGCACTGCAGGGCAGCCTGAGCACACAGCCAGTGCGTGCGACCACCACTGCTGGGGCTTCCCAGGCCAAAGGGGCATTTCCTTTGCTGCCAGCTGTTTTGGGAGATGAAAGAGAATGAAAAGGGGGCATCACCTTGCTGGTCTGTCAAGGGCGATGGAAAGAGGCTACAATAATTGCACCTTGGGGATGGCGTTAGGGGTTTGCCACACTGCCCGATGTTGTGCTGGCGTGGCAGGTATGGGGGAGCATGGCAGCTCTTGGCATGGATCCATCCAGCCCTGGTTGTGTGAGGCAGAGACAGTGCCTGCAAGACTTGGGGATATTTTCTTGAATCAAAGGGAAGGTTTCCATAGAAACTTCTCTTTTATTTTAAACAGATTTAAAAGAGAAATTTAGCAAACTATAAAATCAGGCTTCCAGAGCCCAATTTAAGCTATTCCTTATTGATTGCATTACAAATGAACATAAAAGCCTGCAGCCTGGAACTGACAGCCAGCGACAGGCTTCTGCCAGCTCCCTTGTTCCCTCTATCAGTGCGTAACCTCTATTAGGTGATAGTGACAGTGACACATACTTTCTAACACCCTCCATTTTACAAAAGGAGCTTTCTTTAGAGTGTCTCATCTAAAGGCTCTTTCTTCATTAATGAAAACACATCTCTTGGACTTAACATGCAATACAGATATCATCCTTATTCTGAATGCTCCCTAGTTTAAATTCAGTTATTTACAAACAAGCAGAGCAGATGCAAAATGGCCACTTCACTACTACACTACATTTCCCAGAATACCAAAATACAAGAGTGAGGGCCAACATCCCTCTACAAGCTGGAGGTGTGGAGATAGTATCCCTCCTTGGCAGGGGAGAGGGCAACTGGAGGAGGGTATTAAATCAGCATCTTGGACACAAGCAAACGTGCAGTTTACTTCATCAAAAGCACAATTAGGTATCCCTTTGACAATCATTTAATTTTGTAGTTAATCATTTTAAAGCCATATCCAGTTGTGCTCCCCGCCATAGTTCCTCTAGAACAGGGGTATCAAACACATTTTCACCAGGGGCCATGGCAGCCTGCTCCTGCAGCGTAATGCACATCACACATGCTGCACACGTGACCAGCGCTGGCAGAAGCACAGGGGCAAGAAGCTTGGTGCTGCCACTGGGTAGAAACAGGGTGCCGGGCCAGATAAAGCAAGGTGGAGGGCTGGATTTGGCCCATGAGGCTTGCCACTCATCCTCTAGAAATTTCTTTAATATTAAGCATACAGTAAAAGTGCTGATCTTAAAAACATCCTTATTTTCTTAATACACTGTCAGGCTTTTAAGTATTGTTTGCTCCAATCAAAATGAATAAGATTTTGATCAGGATTAACTACAAAACCTTCCATGCTGTGTCAGAGGAGAATTATACACTGGCAGAGCCCTGTATGCTCCTATAAGTGCACTGCTGCTATTTCATTCCATCCCATTCAAGGCACTGCTCTCTTTACCCACTTCATATAAAGACGCTTAAATTTTCATTAAAGAACAAGTATCTATGATCCAAAATGACGGACTAATCCATTAGGAATGACAGCCGTGGTCATGTAATTCTTCAGTGACCCAGAAGAAAGGTTGTTTTGCATTTTTTTTTTCCAGTGGAAAGTTAAAAAAAAAAACAACCACCCATGCCCCATAAAACAGGGGCAGCTTTTGATCCTGGAATACCCAATATACTGGAGGTTATCATATTTGCCCATATAGTGCTGGTTTCCATCTGGCCTGAATCTGAGTATTCCTGAGTGGTACAGTGCTCAGTAGGCTGAAAGGGCAGATGGCACAACCTCTCAGCTGCAGAGAAGGAGTGAAGGATAGTATTGTCTGTACAGCCAGTACTTTGTAATTTGGCACCACTATGCTTCTGCTGCTTTCTTTCCTTCATCTTGTGAAAGGACCCTGAAAATTGGAAATATTCCCACTTTTAGCAAGAATAAAACAAGATACTGATCTGAACATTTATTTTTCTTCCACTTTATTTTAAAGCTGGACTTCTACCCTAAAAGTCTGCTGCCAGGTTTCTGATGTGAGAATAGTTAGAAATAATTGAAAGATGGGATAGCAGCAGTGTAAAGGAGGCTCTGGTAGCACATGCTACCTGTGTATCTCTGTTCAGGAGGAATTATCTTACCTCTCCATCCTGAAAACAGCCAAATGGATTTAACATCTCAGAATGGAACTGTGCAATTCAAACTGCTGTTCTTCTGCCTTTTGTCCTGTGTGAGCTTAAATCTAGATTCCAAGTTATAAAATATAGAACAGTTTGGAAATCACATATGCTGACTCACTGTGAATTGCTATGAGTAACCTAATAGCTTAGTCATGTAACACAGAGATATATTTGCAAAAATATTGAAAGCTGGGGAGAGGAATGAAGTGTTACAAAACACAAATAAAATGCTCTTGTGTTTTTCTCAGATGAGTGTTTTGATTTTCACCTGATATCTGACAATTGTTAGAAAAGTCCTGCCTCCAATACTGAAAAATAGTAATAATACATGTGATCAATACAGAATAACCTTTTTTTTAAAAATTTCCACCTTGAAACGGAAAAAGACACCTTAAAATAAGAACTATTTTCTCACATTTCAATTTAAACCTATTGACAGAGATAATATCTTTTGCAAAGAGTAAAAACAAATTTTCATAATAATCAGAATCTTAATTTTATCCATTTGTTTTAAAGTTAAGAGTAGTAGGGAGTGGACATATAACAGTTATTACCAAAGATCTCTTCATGGTCTCAGTGCCAATCAGCCTATATCTAGAAAATTTGTTGGCTTCTGGTTTTGTTTCTTAACCTGCAACAATTAGCAGGATATTACTTTTTCTTGTTCCTAGTGGACATCTTTGTACATTACAAGTTCCTCACCAATTTAAGTACAAGTATGTTTCATCATCAGTTTGTGCCTATGTGTGAAAATCCTGTGTTCACAGGCATTGCCCCAGAAGACATATGACTATTATATATAAAAATAACTTACGTGTTTTCTCTTCACCTGTAGTTACATGAAAAAAAGATAAGCAATTTGTCTTCATATAGGTTATCTGTAGATGCTTAACATTTATATTCAAATGAACTTATCGAAAGGCACGTTCTACTGGTGCAAACAGGAAAAATAAAAGATATTAGGCCACTCAGATTCTGCTGGCTGGCCACTTGGTGGGGTGCAGATAAAAGACAGGCTGGAGATAGTTCTTATAGTTACCAAGAAGGACAATGTTTCAGAAGAAAACATCTGCAACCACTGCCATTGGTAGAAATATTTAAAGTAGTTTTAGTGAGCACCTCTAGCGTATCAGGTGGAGGAATTCCTGAAGGTGCCATGTATTTGTGTTGTGTAAGTATCACAGAAGATCATTTCACATTTGCTTGTAACACAACTCAGTATATGAACTTACATAAAGTCAAAGACTGTTTCAGAGTACTGAGTTACTACTGTTATAATCATTGAGCATGTATTACTATTGTGATTAGTTTACACAGTTGTTCGAAAAAATGGAAAAATATATTCTTGAATTTAGACCACTGAATTTGAATATGATGCAGTGAAAAGGACTAACAAAAAAAAAAGTGTAGAGAAAGACTTTAAAAAACCCCATTAACAAATAATTTGGATACATAGTTTAGACAAGTGCACATCCTGAATTGTAAAAGGATTTTGTTTGGTGGTTGTTTTTTTAAGTTTTGTCCCTTGGAACAAAATTTTCCTTTGGAAATGTCTCATCATTTTGTTTCTTGCAAATCCTAGCCCCTGCCAAGATTCCTTACACAGAGACAGGATTAATCCCTTGGAAAAGAAGTGAGAAAAAGTAGGCTAGGATTATGGAAAAATATTAGCAGCAGTAGAGAAGTTAGTAGCATAGTTAATATTCTGTCATTCCTGGATTTAACTTCCACTATCAAGCTTGTACTATTTTCTTTAAAAAATGAACAACTACTACTATCAGTCTTTGCTGTCAGAGATAACCCTATGCACACACTCCATATACTAGGAGCTGAATGAATGGCTCATAAAAAGCAGATAAAAGAACAGATGCTAATAATTTATTTAAACAAGCCTTCTTGAAAAGGTTAACTTGTCACGTTTCATCTTCAGTTATAAATCCCCTATTTTTATAATCAGCAATATTGTCTATCTCTTTTTTCTTTTATTGGTTGGGAAAGAACACACAATAAGTATTAAAAATAGCCTAAAAAATAAGCTTTTCTCCATTTGTGGAAAGTGCTGTCATGACAATTGTAGAGAAAGTTCTTAACGTATACAAAGACATGGCAGTTTTGCTTTCTGACATCTAAAGTTCCTTTATTTCTGCCTCTTAGTTCAACCTATTCAAATCCTGACCCTCTAAATATATGCTGTGAACAAATTTCAGGCTGCTATAGAAATTGCTATTTATTAAGTGCTCCGGAACTGTGCTGGCATCTTATTTGCCTTTAATTTATCTACAAGACAGAACTTTTGATCATTAAGATTTTATATCATTTGGGTACAAAAAGGGAAAATTCTGAAATGGACTGTGCTACTTGGTCATAACTTGTATATGTTGCCTTTCTGGGACAGCATCCTCTTCTCTGCAATTAGGTATATGGTGGTAGTAATGTTCAGTTTTGTAGGTTTTGTGTGCTTATTAGTGCATGCCACATAGTTCTCTAAGTAGTCATCAATAGTTATTTATTAGGGCTAGTTTGGATTTGAGCTGGTGGCCTGAGGAAACAGAATCCATAGTGAACTAAAACTCTCAGGACAACTCAGTTGTCGTTTGTTGCAGGTTTACTGTACGTTAGTCAGAAATGGAGATGAGTATGGGAACCTTTGTCTGTCTCAAGGTGTTGAAGAAATTCTCAGTGTGTGCATGAACCTGAGAGGAATGGTGAAACTGCAGAGCATTTTGTTATGAAACTTAGGAGTAATGCCTCTCAGAGATTAAGCAAAAATGGCTTACTTCCAGACTTCATTTCTTAGAACAAAAGGTATCTCCCTCCAGCACTAACACTTGATTATGCCCTCAGATATGCACAGCACTGAAAAGAGGAATAATTTATGCATTGGAAGGGCTAGCAGCAGCCTCCATGATGAACCACTTTTCCTTAGGGATACCGTCTTCCAAAAAGTGGTGCATTGTGCAAGATATGTGCAGTGCTTTTACAATTAAATATTTCCTCAGATGCAGAGCAAGTTTGACCAATGTTAATTCCTACATTTAAGTTTTTAAATGCTGTCTGAGAGGTACAGAATAATTTTTGTTCCATACCTCATTCTGTATGTAAAGGAAAATGCCCCAAATATCTGGATGTGATTCTGTGATTGCACCATTTCAGCAAACTCAAAATTCTAGTACTAAATTCTAGCAGTATTCTGGAATACATAACTAGAAGTAACTTAGACCCATAACCTAATATATACAAAAAAGAAATGAGCTTTGTGTTGCCTGTCTTGCCCAAAAAGACATGGCTCTGTATGCTGTTTGACAGGAGTACAGGATGTGCCTTGCTGCATTCAGTCCAGCAATAGAGATGCTGGAAACAGAACCAGATTCATACATTCTCTAATACAATCAACATACTGTTGTTTACAAGCTGTAACTGATAAAAGTAGACCAGTTGAAAGTATTAAAATAGATGTAATATCATATATGTGCACATAAAGACTATAAAATAGGAATTTAATATGCAAGTGTGGCAAGTCTATCAAAATAATATTAAAATTTTATAGGAAGAAGTTGTCTAATCACTGGCACGTCACAGAGCCTGGCTTCCATTAGAATTGTCTTATGGTTGATTGACATTTTAATTGAATTATACTAAGGTTGTAACATCAGATCACCCCTAATTAGACAGCGGAGAATCCACCAGGGAGATAAACGTAACTACAAAAAAAAAGCTTTTATCAAAGACTGTTCATTGCTAGACACAAGAGGATAAGCAAGGGGCAGAAGGTTGACTGAGTAGGGACTGCTCTCATGTCTGATAAATGCCTGTTTATGATTGAAGTTTTTCAAACGTACTGTTTCCCTGAAGATTTTTTGGATACCAAATAAGATGCACTGACTTTACCCTGCAGTCATCCCTTTTGCGAAGGTATTAGCACAGTCCTTATTCTCTCCAGCTTAAAGTTGTTTATTTTCACAAATACATAGCAGGTTTTATTTAAGACCTCTATGAACGCAGGTTAACCTTGATTGTTAGGTTCAAAGGTTATAAACAGGGCTCAGCCAGATGTCTGTGTATAAACATACAGTTAATCACACAATCTCAAAGCACGTGAATTCCATACCCTCAGAAATCTGATTTAGAAATACGTACAGATTGCAAATACACAGGACTCGGGTATTTTTTGGTATTACTTTGGAACAGCTCTAGGTACAAGTGTAAGACTGTTATATTTACATTCAGAGCTGTAATCTAACATGATTCTGTGAGAAAATACACTCCTCACTCAGAGGTATTATTAATATTTGTGTATTAAATATTAATGTATACATGTATCTTTGCATGGCACTTTCTAGATATTAAAAAGAAAAGGTCTCTGTCCTCAAGAGCTTACAGTCTAAATACCATTGTTGTAAAAAGCATTTACCTCCTGATGAAACTGAACATACTCTGAAACTATTCCTTTCCTATGGAAATGACCAACTTCTCTAAGCAGTGCACTAGGAAAATGAAAGTGGTTTTTTTTTCCCCTGACATTTATTTTAATTATAGATAAAGGTTTACAGATTTTTCAACCTAATTATCTATTTGCATATTTACTCATTAAAATGCTTACATTACTTGTTAGAGATCAGTAAATAATTTTGCTAGGAAGCTTAGCTGTTCAGGAATCCATATGCGTTAAAAAGAATTATGTATATGGATTATGCATTATTAGAACACCTTAAATTCTTTGAGCTATAGAAATAAGCTGGAAGTGTGAACAGTGTTTCTTTTTTTGAATATCTAAACTGGTGGGCTGCAATTTGGATTACTATACGTTAATACATTGCAGTCTCTTTCATTCATAAACTTACACAGATGGATAAGTATAACTTCATCCTACGGTTGTGGAAATAGAAGCAATAGGAGAAGTGAGTTATCAAATCATGTAAGGTCACAGAGTAGGTCACTGACAGAGCAAAAGTAGTATTCCTAACTATGTCATCTCTCAGTTGGACTATTCTATGCATAAATTTGATCTCTTGGAGCATTTTGGTAGAAAATGCATCTTTTAATGACAAATAACCTTATTTTTGCTCTAGCTAAAAAAAACCTGAATCCCTTATTGTCATCGTCTTACATTTTCTCTGAATATCATACTGCTTACTGTGTGAATTTAATTGGTGAACTAGGCATTGTAAGGATTTTTTCCAACAAGTACCATTTTTACCATACAATTTCTAACACTAGGGAACTATAAGTTTTACAGGCTGTCTTTGAATCTCAAATCTTAAGAATGAACACAATCTAAAATAATCATATTAGGATGTTAAAATCTACTTTTCCTGTATTAGCTTTCAAATAGGCCTTACAATGCAGTCTTCACGTGAAACTTTGGAAGTAATTAGTGGTAGAGTCTTTGGAAAATACTAAAGGAACAACATAGACATGGAGAAAAAGAGGAAGAGTTATTTGGATTGGGTAGAGTGATGGGAAAGGCAAGCCCAAAGGTTTTGGGAAGGCAGCACTTGAATTTTCCAGGCCTAATTCATGTTGAAATACTTCATCTCTTCAGATTTTCTTATTATTAATTCAATCTAAAGATTGCCTCTCTTTCTCCAGCTTTCCTATTTGCCTTCAGATTTCATCAATGCATATCAAAGATCTACATACAGCCTTTTCTAGGATTACATAGGAGGATGGCCTAGAAAACATAACCTGACCCCCCAGTTAGAAACCAACACACAGTATAGTGCTGCAACTGTATTAATTTGTATTTGTATTATAGTAATTCCAAGTCAATGCAAACTGAGAGCATCACTCACAATATATCTCTAAATATTCCTTTTCTTTTTTAATATAGAAGTATTTCTGCAGTTAATGGAAGAACGCTTGGGATGAATCTTAGACCTTTTCGTTACCAGTATATTTATTTGCTCACATGATAAAGCTAAATACAACAGCTCATGGGAAACATTTATTTGTTCTCTGCTCCATTTTTATTACAGTGTTCTGGTTCTTCCTTATTCTTAGTTCTCATAAGCCCCAGGGCACAACAAAGGTTTGTGGGCCTCTCTGCACCTTAGAAGCCTTTGCTTCTGGCTTGTGATGGGTTCTGAAGCATAGAAAATGGATTGGTATTTTATTGACTGCAGCCCAAAGGTCTCCGATTTTATGTTACTTAGACTACTTTTACTAAGAGATAATTATAATGTAACATACCTGTTTTAGCCTGACATCTACTATTAAAAGAAAAATACACATTGTGGAGCAGTACAAAAAACAATTTTCAGGTATACAAGTTTCCTTTACAGCTTGAGAAAAATGCAGCCATTCTGTTTAAGCACTATATTAGTACTCCTATGTACTCATCTTTGATGCTGAAGTCTGTATCCCTAGCCTCAAATGTTGGGTTTGTGAACTTGATTTGGTTTTTGATTTGTTTTTTTTTAAACAGAAAATGCCTATGAAATGTATCAGAAGAGCTATATTAGCTTTTGAATTATTCTTCCCTTCACAGTATCACAAGGTTGGAAAAGACCTTTGAGATCATCAAGTTCAGCCTATGACCCAACACCAACACCTACTCATCATCTAAACCATGGCACTAAGTGCCTCATCCAATCTCCCTTTAAACACCTCCAGGGACAGTGACTCCACCACCTCCAGAGGCAACGCATTCCAATGACCAATCACCCTTTCAGTGAAGAATTTTTTCCTAATATTGAGCCTAAACCTCCACTGACAAAGCCTGAGACCATGTCCTCTTGTTCTGTCGCCAGTCACCTGAGAGAAGAGACCAACCCCTGCCTGACTACAACCTCTTTTTAGGTATTTGTACAGAGCAATAAAGTCGTCCCTGAGCCTCCTCTTCTCCAGGCTAAACAGCTCCAGCTCCCTCAGTCGCTCTTCAGAGGGCTTGTGCTCCAGCCCCTTCACCATCCTCATCGCTCTCCTCTGGACACACTCCACCATCTTGACATCTTTCTCAAACTGAGGGGCCCAGAACTGGACACAGGACTCAAGGTGCGGCTTGACCAGTGCTGAGTATAAGGGAATGATAACCTCTCTAGTTCTGCTGGTCACACTATTCCTGATGCAGGCCAGGATACCACTGGCCTTCTTTGCCACTTGGGCACACTGCTGGCTCACATTGAGTTTCCTGTCCACCGGCACTCCCAAGTCCCTCTCCGCCTGACTGCTCTCAAGCCACTCTTCTTACTAACAGTACGCTAGGAAAATTTTCATCTGTGTTTTAAAGGGATGAGAAATGAGAAAGCGAAACACCTGCGGTTTCACTATGAAAGATTCCATCATTTTCCATGGTTTCATGATGACTGACATCTTTTTTCAGATGTATATGTGTAACTCTAGCTTGAGTTCAATTGTATCTGTAATAAGTTACTGAGCATGCAGTCCCAGATTCAGCCATCTAGCTTCAGGAATTCCCTATACAGTCAGAAGGGAATAGTGACTTCCAGAGATGATTCAGACCTTTTGAAATAAGTCACCCTTTGGAATGGATTACCTTCCTGCATGGGTATACTGAAAGCTGAAAACAACCCAGTAAGATATCTGTGCCTAAAGAAGATAAAGCCACCCAAGAAGGTCCTCTAGACAACCCTATCTTGGAAACTCCTCAGTCAGAGAAAAAATCTCTTTCGAAGATGTGCTGACAAGAGGCAAAAGCATTATGTGCCATGCTGTTTGGGACATATACCTGCCCTGCATCTCTGGAAATATAAAGAAATAATGATAGCTATCTAGCACTGGAACTACTGTGCCTATTTAAAAAACATGACTTGTTTCTGCAAAGCTGTACCTTCCCACTGCTCCCAGCACTGATTTGAACTGCATTTGCTCACTGTTTGGATGTATATAGAGGAATTTGGCTGCCATACCTACATTAGCTTCCTAATACCTTATGATTATAAAAATGTTTTTGCAGACTGTATTTAGGAAAATATGCTCCCTTGTTTGCATGTCATCTTGAATGATTGCAGAATGTAATTTTTTTAAGTCCAGGAGGCAATTTTTCCAGACTGGGTAAAATTCTGCTCAGATCTGGAAGACCATTGCAAAATCCTGCGTATGCACTCTATCCTACCCTCATACGATAAGTCAGAGTCAACTCCACTACAAAAACGTTCAAGAAGCTACAGAAAAGCAAGCCTTTTTATCCTTAACAAAAGGAAAAAAACTCCACCAACAACCAAACAACCTGGAAGACTAAATACCAAAAAAAAACCCAAACTCAACCTTAACCTAAGTCAAGTACTTCAAAGTTAAACAGTATTTTTCTTCCAGGATTCTTCTCTCATACAGTCTCTAATTACGTACTGACAATACAATCTTTAATGATACCCTACGTATAATCCTTAATTATGCTTACCAGGAATGTTTGACATAAGAAGAGTGGGGCTCAGGAAAGATACAGGACTGAGCAGTCACTGATTTTTGCATAGTGATTTTTTTAGTGGAAAAATGAAAAGCTGGAAGTCTTAGCAGATGAATGAATCAGATGAATACATGAATAAAGGTGATATAGTAGTTAAGGCACAAAATTTACACAAAACCAGAATTCTTTCATTGGTCTGCCACATGTTGACCTGCTGAACAAAGGGCCTAAGGTCAAAGTCACTCCTTGGTGACTTTGCAGACTGCTGCTTTCTTCGTGTTTTTAACTTCCAGACACCCACTTGCAAGCACTAGACTAAGGGCTCATTTTCAGAGCTCAGACTCTGATTTGCTTAAAGATTTGCTGGTTCTTCTTTGGACCTAGCCTCTTGGCTTGGTTTCAGTTTTCTCCTGTAATGACAATATTTACCCTTAGAGTCAAATTTTGTGTTGACACATATGCAGAATACAGTTGCTAATAGTGCTGAATAAAACAGAAAGCCCTCTTTACGAAAAATAATAATTCCACACTGTGTACAATGAATATTACACAGGGCCATACATGAATAATAAGGATGAAAACGTCAGCCCTGTCTCCTGAATGAGGGCTCCGTAATGAGAAAAGAGATGTCTTTCTAGATTACACACAAGATAAAAAACCTAAAATATTTGAAGCAACTAGAAATTTGGTATTAATTAACTTTGGAGTGCCTACCTTAGCAACAAAAACACGATTAAAATCACTTGTTAGGGTATATTACCTATGAAGAGTGTTTTAAAGTATCATTCAGGCAACTGTCAAAATCAATTTGTTTTGCCTTGTTTTCTAAGGAAATTAAGACTTATATGATTACCCTGTCAATTTTCCTTGCTACTTCCCGGATCTCTTGACCGATAAACCAAAGCCAGCAGAGGATTCTGAAGTGTGTCACACCCTAACACACCCTCTGCCAATATGAAAACAAACTGATAAGTACCCCATTAAAGAAAGTCTGTGGGATGGCAGCAACAAAACAGAAGGTGGTCACGCTGCTGCAGGTCCTCTGTTTTGATAAAGCTGCATTTTGTGTCGCTTCTTGTTGGTCTAGTAAACATTATGCCAACAGCTGTAGATGTATGGAGAAGCTCAAGGGTCTCCTGGTTATCCAGTGGTAGTGGCCAGGGCACCAAGGTGTTCTCATACTACAGCTCCTGGATGATGTCGCACACTGGGACAGTACTATCCTCTTACAAGGACTGTATATTGACACATCTGGGAAGGCTCAGAAGTGCCTTCTGAAAGAGGTTTTTCTTCAGCGTGGTCTCTTATGGAAGTGTCTTCAGGGTTTTAATTTGGGGGACATGGGTAGGTGTCACAGAAATCACTCTTAAATTTCTATAGGTCCTACAGTGGCTTGATTTAGTGTCCACTTTGGCAGTCTTTTATTTGGACATGAGTCTGTTGGCTTATACAGGAATGCCAGACCAAGTCTTTAATCTTTATAAATTGCAGTTCTAGATTAATGACAATAATGATATTTACTGTGCATTCACAATGAACCTAGAAGTAGCGTACAATTTGTGCTAAGAGGAGAAATGTCATTTGCCTGTGTCTGCCTTGCATCTATGGAGTTTTCCAGAAGATAAGGGCTATATTCACTCTTCAGAAATGGCTATCACTGGCCTTCACCTAGGGCTTAAGCTTAAGGTAACCTTGAAGTGTTAGAAGCTGAAAACAAGTCTGCATTGAACTGGAAACAGAGTATGCACTTGGAGCTACTAGATCTGTCTACTTTTGTCAAATTATCAGGAATACCAATACTATTTAAAGTAGCGTAGAAAGGAGGTGACAGTACTACAGGGTGATAGTTCTGCATTCAACAATCATACAGTTAATAAATAAGGTCCCCAAAAGACTGATAGCAGGAAACCAAAAATCACAACCTTGTTCTCCAAAACTGCAAGTGACAGCTTTATAATAAAGGACCATGATAAAATCAGGATCGTTGTGGGGAAGAATTTGAATTTTTAAACCTAATTTTGATTCTCTTTGGAGTGATGTGAGAGCTGCAAAACAGTGAATCCTTTAGAAAAGGAGATTAGTAAAAGTAACTCCCTGGGAGAGACTCAGACTTGATCCATGTGCTATCAGAAATGCTGCCTTCACCAAAGCAAGAACAGTTGAACTAAGCCCATGCACCTCAAGCCTAAGACTGAAAAGTTTCCCATCACCTTATTCATTTAGACACATCTGCAGATATAAACGTGTGGAGGTGGGTAGGGGAGGGGGGGTGGCCGTGCCCGCGCCCGCCCCCCAGGGTCGCATTGGTGGGGCGGGAGAGGGGGGAGCGGGCGGCGCGGCGGCCGCCGGCGTTAACACCCGGGGGCTGCGCTGCTCGGAAAGGAAATGTTGGCTTTTGGAAGCTGGAGACCCCCCCACCCGTGCGAGCCGTAAGGCGAGAGGAGGGAAGTCAGTCACCTGGCGGTGAAGGACAGTAAAACAGGAACGAAGGGGGAAATCTGTCTCTCTCCCTTCTCTCTTCTGCAAGAGATCCACCTCCTGTTTTCCTCCCAACTCTTTTAGCATAACCTTCAAAGAAGACCATCCCCTACAGACTTTCTTATCTCACTCTTTTTTTTTTTTTTTTTTTTTCCAATTGTTACTATTATTGAGAGAATACCTTTCGCTGCAGAACAATTTTTGAGTCTATTTAGGACTTGGGGGATTTTGTTATCTTGCCAGCGAAATTGTTCATCGCTAATGTCTTGCGCTCACAGGGTGCTAAATTAGCTACCAGAGTAGGCATGACGGAGAAAGGCTTTTATCACAGGCGATTCTCTCCAGTTTGAACACATTTGCTTGAAATTTGCTGCATGATGCTGTCCAGGAAAGCAGGATTTTTTCTCGGGATGCAGTGATTCGCCGGTTTCTGAGCTTATTGCAGAAGAAGGAAAAAAAAAAATCTTTAAACTGAGTGGATTGTTTTTTCTTTCCTGCTTTCTCCTTTCTTTGACGGAGAACGCGAATCTCTTTCACCGGGGAAGGACCACCCGTCCACCTGTCGCTTTAATCCTTAAGGGAGTTTTTTTGTTTTAAGAAAAAAAATTGAACAATTGAATTTATTTATCTATCTATCCCTTTATTTATTTATTTACTTTAACCGGTGGAGGCGTGATCGTGGAGAATGAGACTGAGGGGGGCTGCCACGGTTTGGAGGACAAGGCTGAGTTTAGGCTGGAAACTGAGAGACTAGATTCCTCCTTCCTTTTTTTTTTTTTTTTTTTGGCACAACTTCCTAGTTTTCTCTCCGCTCCGCTCAGTTTCGTTCTATGGACAGATCAGGAAACCTGGACGCGGAGGAGCTCAAGGTAGGCGACCCGCCGGGTGCAGTCGTTATGCTTTGGGTTGGATGCCGTCCTGCCCCCTCCACTGCTGTCGCTGCCCGGCCGCGGGGGCGGGGGCTGCGCGGGGCGGTGCGCAGGGCTCCCGCGGCCGTGGGCAGGGGACACTGAGCTGGGCGCAGCGGTGGGGGAAGCGTGGGGGGCAGCTGCCATAGCTGAGCGCGCCTTTCCTCTTTGCCTGCGCGGCTGCGAGCATCGTTATAATTGTATTAATAATAGTAATGATGATGGTCATGATGGTGGTGACGACGGTGCCGGTGCTGCCCGTGTGCTTTCGGCGTTGCATCAGCGCTGGGGGCAGCGCCGGGCGCAGCAATAATCTCCCCTTGGGAAGAGGCGGCAGCAGAGGTGCGGGTTTCCCGGCAGAAGTTGCCACTGAAAGCCTTCCTCGCCTGGGCATCTCCTTCCTCCTCCTCCTCCCTTCGCTGCCGGGCGCGAGGGGAAACCCTCCCCCCTCCGTCCGCCTCCGGCACGGCGCCCGGGTCCCCTCCCCGAGCCAAGGAGGCGGCGGCGGGGTGCGGAGCAGGGGATGCTGGGTCGGCCCCCGGCTCCGGGGTCGCTTGAACAATAAAACTTTGCATTAGGACGGTGCAAGTGTGAGGATACCCTCCCCGGCCCAGCTCCATCTCTCCCCCCGCTGAAGGAGCATGCCTGAGAGCGCCGAGCATGCTCCTTTGCGGAGATGGAGAGCCTGCCCACACCTGCTGTTAGAGCCCCCCAACCCTCAGCGAAATTGGAGTAATGATAATATATAGAATTCTGTATACGAGAATAAAGAGGGGCGGGAGAGGGGGGACGCAGGAGGGGAGCGACGACGAAGCAGGAGCCAGAGGGGCAGGGAGGGACACGCCACACACCTCGCCTCAGAGGTGCCCGAGCTATAGTTGCACGGCTAAGGAAGCGATGGGAGAGGAAGGGGAAGATATCCTTCCTCCCCTGCCTCCCCCCTCCATCCACAGCCATGTTCGGGACACCCACTCAGGGCGCTGGCTTCCCCGAGACTGAGGAAGGCTTCTCAGCTGGGGAGGTAAACTCTGATTGAGCACTGAAGTGCTGCCCTGGGCTTCTTTCCGTCTCTGACAAGCCAGATCTCAAAATACTTCAACACACTCGTCTGTAAGACATCAGCGAATAAATAAATTCACCCGCTAGTCTTGCTTGCAACTGCTGTAAATCCCCTAAGGAAAGGCACAGAACGGTAGCACTGCTTGGGTATTTGACGTGATGGAAGCGCAGGACGGAGAAGGGTAATAAAACAATTGCTTGCTCGAGAGGCACTGATCTTCATAGTGCTTCAAATACTGCCACGCCGCAAATGCTGGCTGCCTGAGCTGCGGAGTCCTCTCCCTCCATCCTCAGCCTTTCCAAGATTTAGAGGAGACAGCTGGTGTGGGAAAGACAGGAGCCGAGTCTTCCAATTAAAGGGAAGAAAAAAGTTTTATTTCAATGGATTATTTTAAAAGGGTCTTTAAAGGAATCACGTTTGTGCTGAAAGGGGACAGCACTTGGCACGAATTTGCCTTAAAAGCCTGAGAGGCACGTCCTGCTGTGAGCAGGGCATCCAGTGCAGGGCTGGCGAAGAGACAGGGGCTTCCATTAATCTCATAGTCAGCCGCACTGCAATTAAGACTAATGTTGCAGCATGTACAGGCTGAGCGACCTTGAGCAAAGCAGCATAGCTGAGCAGGGGCACTGCCCCTAAGCACCAGCGCTTTCATGCCCCCCACCCCCTTTCAGCTTATAAGAATGAGAAGAGCTTAAAAAGGAGTAATTTCTGTCGATGTTGGGGGGCTCTGGGCAGCTCTTTGGGACGAGCCACCTTTGCCACAACGCTTTTCCTGGCCTTCCCAGGTGTTTTCTTGACGCCCGGCTGCTGGGGTGTGATTCGGCAGGCCAGCAGGGAGCCGCCCGGAGCGGCTGCTCCGCCCCAGTCACCGGCAGGGGGCGCTAGGGGCCTTCGCGCCCCGCTGCAGCCGGGACTCTGTGCCCGGCAGTCACGCAAAGCAGTCGCACACCTGGCACCAGCAATTTTGGATTTTCCCGCATGCAGACCGCCCAGCCACTTTCCTACCAGCAGGAATATAAAGGGGGGCAAAGCTCCTGGGGACTAAAGCCGTTCCGTGCCGGAGACCCTGCTGTAGTGGGGCACAATAAAAAGCAGCTACAACACAGCTCCAAGTCATGAAGAGCTTTCATCAATTTCTGGCTAGTCCCAGGAGAGTTTAAATCACTTCTGTGCTGCGCTCCTTCCCTCGGCCTGTGCAGTCCTTTGCCAGACTAAAGGGATGGAGTCGGAGCACACAGCAGGCATTGGTAGGTCCTGAGGTGTCTCCCACATCACACTGCATGGAGGGCTGTCCAATATGGTAGCAGGGAGTTGTAGCAGAAATTGCCACAAATTTTGGAAACAAGCTGGACACTGCCTTTCATAATACTGAGTTTCCTCCATCATGACAAATCTGTGCTAGTAAGCATCAGAAAGAATAATGATCACTTCCCTACTAACAGTACAAGTCAAATGTGCTGGCTCCAATGATAATATGTATTAATAATCTTAGAAATATACATTATGTGATATATAAGGTGTTTATACATCTCATCAGACATTAAATATTAATTTGGAATACGTGTGTTGTTTATTGCACTCATTAAAATGAATTCTGAATTATGTGTGCTATGTATATAATGATGTATAATGAACATACTTATTCAGTTTTTCACAAAATGACCTTCCAGAATTTATCATGTGTGCAACATCTGTTAATGAGGGTAGGTGTGCTTCCCCTTACTAGTCCACACACGAATTCCTGATGAAACAGATCAGTACTGAGAGACTACCCTTCCAGAGATTTGAGTTTTTCTGATTTTCCTTTCATCTGTCTCATCTTCTGTCTCAGATGCATACAAGAACTTTCCTCTGACTGTTTAATTCACAAGCCTGTGGGGCTTTTGTTTTAAAGAAGTAGTACAGAAAACACAGACTAAATGATTCTGCCCTAGTTGCCCTATAGTTTTTGGTTTAGTGTTGTGAAGTACTTTCTGTTATCTAAAGTATATGTGATTGTCTATATCTACATTTTGAACATACATGAAACTGTAAGGCCGTGTATTTTATAGGGCTTTGTAATATGTATGTGTGTAAAAGATGATTTATCAACTTACACACTTTGTAGCTGATGTATTCCAAACTTATGTTGAGGCATTTGTATTTAATTGCTTGAAATTATCTTGAGTTTGGTTTGCAAAGAGGACTGGAGAGGCATTTGTATTTGCTGGACCACTTCTGACTTCTGATTTTCATTTTCACTGGATAGGTCATTACAGATTTTTTCCTTCACATTTGTCCAGTCAGTTGATACACAATTCCTTTAACATATATTCTGACTATTTCTCTTATGTTTGTTTAGTAGCCCCAGTTTGTGTATGGTCCTTAGATAGTGGAAGATAGTGTTCCTTGTAGTCTGTAATACACTCTGATACTTTTTTTTTCAAGCTTTTTGATTGAATCTGTGACAACAGATTAGTAGAATGTTGGAATAAAAATCATCATGGAAACCATTTCTTATTACTTTAAGATGCTGGTTCAGTGAGAATTTTTCATTACAATCTGAACATGTTATTTTTTACAGTGTGCTTAAGTGCTTGAAATTATCACTTTTAATGGGCAAAACCCATTAAGCATTGTACACTATTTCTGAATCATCTTGCAGATATTAGCTGAATTTCTTTATGCAGTTCATGAGAGACTATTTATAGTCTGTTTACAGTGTTACATTTCCTGGTGATATAAAACTACTTCATATCCTCATGAAACTGGTCACAGGGGAGGTTTTGTGATAATAGTCTTCCGATGTGATTTATGTAATTTATTAAATATTTGATAAAGAATTTAAAACGAGGAAACCACTAGAGTTTAAGCAAGAGATTGATTCAGTAGTTTTGTGGTCTTAGGTATGTAAGTATTTTAACTATTTAAATTAACAAGAGAACTAACACTCAGGAATTATTTTTTTTTTATTTATTTTTTAAAAAGAAGGAGGCAGAGAAACTCAAGTGCTTGATGTGATATGGGAGGACTTTTGATGAGACTAGATAGATGGTTATATTTCTGGTTTAAGTTATTCATTCCATAATGAAAAGTATAGTACTCCATAACACTCATGGTATTGTTATAAAATTCTGCTTCATGTATTCATGTCTCTGCTTGGGACATGGGCATCTTAGTGTGGATACTAAGGCATTTGTCTTTTTAATGCGAAAGCTGCTCTCTCCTACCCTTCTCTACTTACATCCCTCCAAGAAACCATCATGGTTTCCTAGGGTCCTATCAGCAATACTCAATAAAGACAATTAACCTTTGCATTCACAGTCAGAGAATTCAGCCTTTAAATCATTCTTCATGAAAGGTCAAGCTGAAATGGTTTTAAAGTAATATACATGCAAATTCCTTTTCTCTGTCTTCCTATTGTGGGATTTCTTCTCCATCTTCCAATATGTATAAAGGAACAGACACAGTCCAGGAGGCTGGTGAGAATTCTATGCATAAGATATAGTTGTTCAGCAGAGAAAAAAAGGTCAAGACAACAGCAGTGCTCTCGCTATACACTTTAGAAATCATTCCTGTACTCTCTCTTCCAAGAAACAGTCCTAACCTGTGGCTAGGCTTTTTGACATCGTACATTACAGCTTTGCTAAGCTTAACACTCTTTAAATGGAAAATACGCCCAAATCTGAAAGCTTGGTTAAAGGGAAAAAAGTACTTTATCTTCCTGTTCTCTGTGGCTTTTGGGATAAATATTGCAGTGTTTTGCTCTGCCAATGTATTCTACACTTAAAAAAAAATAGATGTAAGAGGTTTACATAAAAGTTAGCACACATTTCTTTCTTCCTGAAATGCAAGAGGTTACTTTGTGATGCTGTTGTAAGCTGAGTTGTTTCTATAGGTCTGAATGTAAGACTTGGGCCATGATGTGTAACTCATACTAGAGCCTTCCAAAGATAAATCAGTCTAGTATGAAGATGTATTTGGGAGTCCCAGTCGTGCTTTCTTAGTATGTCCCTTAATCTTTTTGGGATTTTGTCTTCCCAGGTTCCTGATTAAGCCATGAACGTGGTTATGCTTATAAGGTATTATGGCAGAAATTCCATAGATACTTTTCCTGTGAAATACGTTTGCCTTGTGCTATTTTATGTAAACTTTGCAAATCCATGTCCGACATAGTTGTTTCTGCATCCTCTAAGTACCTAGGATTCCAAACGACAAAGATAAGGATTCTCATATGAAAAAAAAATACACTGAGTTATGAATAGACTCTCTTCTACTTCGACATAGAAATTCCAGTGGCCTCTCCCTAGGGAAAACACTCTCATTTTCTTCTCTCTTCCTTCAAAAGAAACCTAGAGAACATGGCTTAGAAGTTGCATCATTGTCTTTATTTTGAAATGCTCTCTACATTTAAAGAGCTACAGAAACGTACTTAACATCTGGTTGTACTTCTTGCTGCAGCCTTATATAATGACATTGTAAAGCCAGAATTACTTAACAGTCCAAGAACAAAGACAGACATTTATTTACTAAGCCATCAGATCCTTTTGTAATTTCAAGATACTACATGTTAACTCTTTGTTCCACAATAAAGCCCTTCTTGGAGAAGAAAGATCTTGTGAGGTTGCTATCCACCAGCACTGAGTTTTGTTCCTTGTCACAGGAAGGAATGTCTGTTGACTAAGCCACAGCAGCAAGAGAGGCAAAATGTAAGGCTTTATTCTTAGTCAGAGTATTACTGCAGCTAATCGCACAAGGCCAGATTTACAGAGGTACTGAGTAAGTCAAAGCAAGCTTGTGGTGTTCAACAGCTTTAATAAAAGAAGTGTTTTGCCCATAACTCCCTTCTTACACCTCTAGATAACACATTAAGTAGGATTGTGTGATTTAACTCCTGTGTATTTGCACTGCTCGAAAAGTACTATATGATGACAGAATGTCTTTCTGCAATTTTAAATTATCAGTGCTTTGTTAAATCAGTGCAGTTACATCAGCAGAATCACCTCAGTGTTATCTCTAAAAATCAGTGTCACAAGCATTAGAATGCCTCAGGCATAAAAATCTTTTAGCCGTATTTCTGTTTTATGAATCCTCTTCAGTTTTTCTGGGCAACATGGTCTAGAATTTATGGGTTCCACCTTCCTGCTTCTTCAGCTCTTGAACAGACAGGTAAACGAAGGCCATCACTACTGAAAAGTCATTTCATCTCCAATTTGTATAAAGGTAGTTATGTGCATTTAATGAAAGCACATATAATGAAAACACAATTAATTTGAATTTGTGCTTTCTAAATTTGTTGTTCTTTGTACCATGATCCTGAGTAAGAAAATGTTTTGTTGTAGCATTATGGATTTTGCATAGTTTTTTAGGCTTTATGATCACTATAAGGGTAGAAAGTACAGATTGTTGAACCAGATCCACACAGGTATTTTTGCAGATTTCCCTCTTCAAGATCAGTGTTGACAATACTTGTACTTTTTGGTTACGTAGGCTATCTTCTACTCAAAATTGTTCCTAAGATATTTTGAGTTGGATTCAAGAAAGAGGAAAAGCTTGCTAACTTCATATCAAATACAAACCATGCAATTGCCCTGATTCAGTGGGTACATGGCACAACAGCTCTTTAAAATCAGTATAGCTTTTAATTCAGGAAGACCTTTGTGGAAGACCTGTGTAACTGAAAAGAGGAAGATTTTCTGATTGGTACATTGGTATTTGATATACTGTAGTGTGTTGGGACCTGTGGCTGAGAAAAAAATGCCATAAACCGCTGAAATTGCAGGTAGCATTCTTTCTAATTGAAGTTATTCAGTAGTACTAAATTATCTCTACTTAAAGGTAGTCTGCATGTGCCAAGCACTTCATAAATGGCTGTGCCGCTTAGCTAATTGAATACAAAGAAATTAACTGTGTTAGGGGAAGGTTTCATGTTTGCTCAACTTAAGAGTTGCATTTAGTTGCAGAGTTTCTGCACATAGATAAACAAAAATGACAACAGTTTAAAGGCAATCTAAAATTTCAGGAGTTACCTGTAATAAAGAGGAAGAGCTAGTTGAATTGATTCTCATAATCTGGGTCTTACGTCAAATATTCTACTTAAAGCCTGTTATTGGAAGGAGTGTTAAATCTGGATTTAGAAAAGTGCTTGAGGGGTTGCACATCCAGCATCTGTGCTGTGTGCTGGGAGGGGGTCAGGGCTGGATCGCATGCTCTCCATTCTCTGTCTTTCCTCACTGCAGTTTTGCCTTGTGTTTAAATACAATTTAGCTGTAAGTAGCATTGGAAGTAGTCAAGTCACTAACAGGCTTATTATGAGAACTCAAAATCCTATGTTTTCCAGGAATGTTCATTATTTTCTTTAGAAGGTGCTATGAGAAAGATGCCTGCATTGCAATAGAGGCTCAGTCCTGGAAAGCAATCCGCAAAGACCCTGCTTCACCCACTAGGCAACAAGCATCTGCAGATGCCGTAGTATTCCCTAGTAATGCTGCTTAGGCACATCACACTAATGACTAATGCATTTGCTTGCATATTTCCCATCTGGACTGAGAGGAGTATCTTAGGATTTATCCTTCTTAGGGACATTGATATTCATCTACCAGGTATATCTCAATTTCTCCTGTGGACTGTGATCTGATAGGAAAGCTCAAATGATGAATTCTTTGCAAGCATGAATTCAGTGCACTGTAGTAGCCTTAATGACTTTCACTTGTTAAGTGACCAAATGAGGTAAAAATGCCCAGGTCTTCCCTTTAACGTGAGTTTTTGCTATTAGCTTAAGCTATATCTATATTTAACCATAAAAGGTGATAGTAGCATGACTTGGAGTGGACTTCTAAAGAAAGAATTGAGCCATTTTTTTGTACTGGTTGCTTGGTCATCATAGTCCAGTAGAACATTTAAGAATGTGAATCTCTGTCCAGTATAGAAACTCCTATCAAGGTCGTAAGTCTTCAGCAGATATGTAAGATTTCAGCCTGCATAGGTTTTTTTTTTTTGGTGGTAATTTGTCTTGGCTAATTCAGGGGTCTCCCTGCTGAGCAGGCTGGCTGTTGTAAGTCCCATTCACTGGGTAATATATGTGTGAGGAAGGAAGGTGAATGATCTCTACCCTGATAAATGGCAGAGAGCATTTTGGAATGCAATACAAAGAGACTGGAAGTTTTTCCAAGAAGACTACTTAGCCTTAAAGCTGAACTCATGGCATTATTTATTACTTTAAATAGTTTGAAAATTAGCTGTGAATAAGTACAAACTAGGAGCCACTTACTATAAAAATACACTCCTCAAGAATGGCACAAAATCCAAATCCTCTCAGGAGTTCAGAAGACTTCAGGAAAATATAAAAAGACAAAAATTTGGGCTAAGATCCAGCTGTGCTTTGTTTTGCTTGAGTCATCACCAGCAGATGGCAAGTATTCTGTAGAAGTCACTCAGCTGAGTTACTTCAGTTTGTGGAGTATCTAAGGCATCTACTCTGAGTTCTAACCTTACATTCTTTTGTCAGAAACTCAGTTTCCTTTGGAGGCTCAGACAGATACCAGCATGCAGGCTTGTACATAATCATTCCTTTAGATATTGTATCTGTTACGTAAATATTTGTAATAATTCTCTTCCCTTTTATTTCATCTAGAACAATAGGTTCCAGTCCTAACATAAGACCGTCTAGCTGTTTCAAACTTTATACGTAGTTGCAAAAATAGCTGGCAAGAAGCTGGTTTTGATTGTCGCTTCCTGTAGGACTCAAACTGACATCTACTCTTTCAGGTATGCTTCAGTTTAGAAATATTCTGCACACCATTTCCCAATGACTTCTGCAGCTGCGGAGATATGAGATGAATGCAAAAACTGTCTATCATGTAGACTCATGTTCCCACTTAATATTCATGCAGGGAAAATTATTATTCCATTTCATCAATGTTGTGTTAGATTTTCCTGAAAAAGCTGGCAAAAGAATATAACTCTTAGAGACTAACAGCGAATTAGTTTGTGTGTGCTGGTTCACCCATACTGGCATTGACATTCTCGTTTCTGTAAGTATATCTTGTTTTCAGGGCAGTGAGATACTATTTTTAGAACTGAACTCATACCTTCCTTCATTTTTGCCCAACTCATTATGAGGTGCAAGTGAGTATGTGATTGGAAAATGATCTGTTTGCCCAGAAGAGACCTCTACCTAGTTAAGCTCCCTATTTGGTTCAGAATTAATTTAGATGAGGTAGATAATATTCACTGTTCATGTAAATATGTCATCTAACCAATCTACTGAGACCACTTGTGCTATTGCTTAATAAAATTATTTGTGTATGAGTAGTGTATCTGTGTCTTATGGTAAAATTTTCATCGTACTGCTGACAGGTATAAAACAGAAGGCACCCTTTTGCCAAGGTGCTGTCTGTCCTATTGAATTTGGGACTTTTGCAAGCCTTGATCAATGAATGAGTGTATCTGGTAGGCAGCAAATTGCAGCAGCATGAGCAGAGCAAAGAGGGAGCGCCTAGGAGAGCTGCACAAGAAGCCTAGCACCTGATATGTCAAGAGTTATAGATTATATCGAGTAAAATTCATTTCAGTTTTAGGCATATGCTGCTGCATCAGACTGCAATGTTATTGTTTTGTAATAGACATACAGAGTGTGCCAAGGCGGTTTTAGAATAGCCAAGTGGAATGTAAAGATTTCAAGTTGAAAGGGAGGGCTGAGCAGTGCAATTAGAAATGACAGCACAGTCATCATGTGCTGATCTGGTAGCAAACTGAATCAAAATGGCCGTATGGACGTCTGCAATATTGTTCATGCTGATTCCTCACTGAGGTATCCTAATTATTCTCAGATTTAGCGTTATGTTTTGTAAGTGTTTAAAGATAAGGTAGGTTTTGTGCTAATATTACCATTCAGTAAACAATGTGTGTGTGGCATATACAGCATTTATGTGCATTATGTGTAAAAAGAAGCTGGATGTTCTTGACCTGCTAGAAAACTGAAATAACTGCTCAGAAAATCTGTAGGAAACCCGTCTGAGGACATTGGCTTTAGCATAAGAGGTAATCAAAAGAAAAAATTCCAAGAACTTGGTTTAAATAAGGAGGTCTAAAGTCACCTAAATTTTCTTTTTTTACTCTGATCTTGAAAATAAAAAAAAAAAAAATTGTGAAAGTTTCACTATGCAAATAATATTTTCTATGTGAGAACTTTAAATACCTATTTCCATGTCAGATAAATCCCAGTTTCTTTTACCTTGCAATGATTTGGGGTTCACTTATATGTCTTTATCCCAGTAACATAGAAAAAATTATTGTTCTTTGCAAAATAATTTCTCTGAAACAGATTTAAATGTAAACTTAAGGCACAAAACATGAAACAAGGAAACAGAGTTAAACTTTTAAAATAATCAATTTTATTCTACACACAGCAATTTTGCTGTCAGCAGGAGTAAATTTACTGCTGTTGGAAACTTGTAAAAAGTCAAATGTAAAATGCCTTGTCAGCAGAGAGTAAACAAGACCACACCTTTAAAGAAGCAAACATCTCCTTATTTTAGTATCAAAAAGGTTTGTGTCCTGGACACTTGATCAGAAGTTACAGAAATAGGACTTGAACAAAAAGAAGGAAATGCTATATTCCTCTGTGGCAAAAAAAATCCTGCTACTTGACTTGAGATGAGAGATGAGAATGAGCAAGAAATCAGGCCCAGCCGGCATGGATTTAGGAGGGGCAGGTCCTACCTGACCAACCTGATCTCCTTTTACAACCATGTGACTTGCCTGGAGGATGAGAAGAAAGCTGTGGATGTGGTGCTCCTGGACTTCAGCAAGGCCTTTGACACTGCCCCCCACAGCAGACTACTGGAGAAGCTGGCAGCCCGTGGCATGGACGGGAATGTTCTGTGCTGGATTAGGAATTGGTTGGATGGACGAGCCCAAAGGGTGGTAGTGAATGGTGTCTCATCCAGCTGGCGGCCGGTCACTAGTGGCGTCCCCCAGGGATCGGTGTTGGGCC